>VSWD01000008.1:1479662-1639662 GCA_033119305.1 Pinctada imbricata | reverse complement strand
CCTGAAAAGGTGGAGGGGCACAACATCCCAAAATTTCTAACAAGCAAAAACAAAGGGGGGGGGGGGGGGGGGGGGGGAGAGGTAGAGATTAAAAAGGATAAAAAAACAAATGGAGGTTTCATGTTCTGTATGCACAACTTTTAACATTTCTGGTGCAATTCTAAATTTTAAGTACATGAATAAATGTCTGGCAAGCGGTAGCGAGCCAGGAATTTTTTGTAGCAAAATATTGACTTATCAGAAAATACTTTCTATACCCTCTATCATTAACGAGTACATGTAATAATATTCTATATAGTTTGAGTTAAATGTCTTCATGTACATTGATAAAGGAATATGTATTTAAAGGATGGATCAGAATAGCTAAATTATCCAGAGAGTCTATAAGAACTGGCGAGCAGAAGCGAGCCACAGAAAAAAAAAAAGAAAATTGACCGAAAATTTTTAGATTTATGGGACAAAATGTTGCTATTCTAAACAATGTTTATGCATCATAAGATTTTGTGATTGAAAAGTGGGAAGGGGGCACAAACACGCTGCCCCCCCCCCCCCTTCTTCTAGGCCCTTGTCCTTTGAAAAGATGTAGTTTTCATGTGTCAAGTGAAAAGTTTCTATGGCAACCATTTTTGATCCAAAAATATAGGAAAACAAAACAAGGTCCCACTTATTGTTTTCAGTGATTATATTTATCAAATAAAATATATTTTGTTCTGACAACAGTAATGGTTTTATCAGCCTGATATTTTGTGTTAGTTTTCGTTAAAAATGGTAAATATAGGACAAAAATGGGTCTTAATTTTGACTGTGTTTATGCCAATTTTTGACTGATTTTGATTTGATAGGATTCCGCTAATTCAAAGAAATTTCAAAAACTTATTCAATTTTCTAAAAATGGAGGTTTTAAAAAATTATAAGTTTTTCTAAAAATTTTCTAAAAATGGAGGTTTTAAAAAATTATAAGTTGTTCATACCAATTAGCTCTGGTTTCCATGTCAACATAATAACCAAAGATGACTTATTTAACCATTGTGTTAGTACTATAAATAATCAGACCTCGTTTCCATGGCAACCGAAATTGTTATTTTTGTATTCAGCGCATTATTCATCCCAATTATAGAGAAAATCATAAAAATCCATGACATTCTATTTCCAAAATATTTTGGTCCTTGCAGAGAATTGATATTAAAAAGTGTAAAATCGATACATAGCATATCAACTTAAAAACGTAGCAAAGCATGTCACTCAGATTTGGACTGGTTTTTATGTATGCAAAGTGCTTTTTGATAATCTCGGAGCAAAATGACCTTCCTTTTTTTATTTGAGGTTCTGTTGATATTTCATGCGATAAATGCACTTGCTGTGCGTTGCATCCCCGTAACAAAACACAAATTGACATTCACCACAGTTGTTCGTTTCATTCTTGTTTTCTGAAATCGCGTTTTTCTAGGTAAAAAGGTGACATTAAAATTCAAGTCACCGCGGGTTCATTTTGCAGGTAAGAACGGCCGTCGCGGCAAGCATATGCATAGTGACGTCACGACCTTTTTCGTATTACCGATATACTTGGGGTGCGTTCCATTTGCAGAATCGATCCGGTTGTTCCGGCTGATTCTGGTAATGGAACGCATCGTTCTAGCGGATCGGATCGGATCGTCTGGCACGTCTAGGACCGACGTTCCAGGCTGTTCCAACATGGCGGACAATGTTACGATCTCCTTACAGTGCAGGAAAATTTTATTGTAATTGGAAGTTTCGTTGTGGATGTCACTTGAAATGACCACTATTTGTCAAAAGAAGTAAAAATAGGACTATTTCGACATCGATTTCAACTTTATTTTTGGATTTGGTGAATATCGAGATTTTCCTCTATCCACAGTTGCTATGGTGAAGTCATTCTGGAACCATTCTCGTTCCATTATCAGAATGGGATCGTTCTGGAACGATCCGGCAAATGGAACGCAGCCTTGGATTTTAGACACTCCAAGACCCGACATCACTACTTTTGACGTTATTTCTAATTATGACGTCATAAATCAGATACGACGTCACAGTTAAAAATTACGTCAAATCCTGTGATGTTGGGTCTTAGAATGTGTAAAATACAAGTCAACTGCGGTAATTTGAAAATCGGCTATTACAGCACGTTCGATCCTTTCAATAGTTTCATCTCGGGGAATTCGGTCTTTTCGAAATACAGAGTTACTTCCCATTTGTGCAGGTATCTGACGTCAACGCATTGTGACGTCATCAAATTCTATGGAAACCAGCATGAAATTCAGGGAAACAGGGTTACAAATATGACGTTTTCAAAAGAATTTAATGACGTCACAATACTTTTACGTCAGATACCTGCACAAATCGAACATAGGCCTGTAAAATCGAAAAGACGGAATTATACATTGGTTGTGCATATAATATATTAACAAGAGAAATCTAGAAAATCTCAAATTTTAAGTATAACCAGCTTCAACATTCCGCCCGTCTCACACGTTGTTCCTAATCGATTAGTTTTGTGTGTCTCTCACAAAAAAAAAATAAAAAAAAAATAACCGAATGGAAGGGCGAAGTAAGACGTCATATCTATGTATGTCTATGGTGGCATACTCTATAGATGCATGTAGACATAAATAAATTGCATGTTAACATAAGTAAGTCGCATGTCGACATATTCTAAAGCCCCTGTCACACTGTCGCGAGTTCGAGCTACGAGTTGTGGCGAGTTACAACTCGCCACAACTCGTCATTTGTCGCATGGAACTAGTACAGATGTCTTCACATGTCGAAGAAATGTCGCCTCATGTCGCCAGAACTCGGCGTGAGGCGGCGAGAATTTTAAACGGTTTAAAATTGTCGTGCGAGTTTTCATGTCGAGGAGATGTCGAACAGAGGTCGAACAGATGTCGCATAAACTCGTACAGGCATCGTGTGCATGTCTCCACTTCTCGTCGCTTCTCGCCATGAATCAAACTCGTGCGAGAAGGGCCGAGTTTATATACGAGTTAAAACGACATGGGTACGATGTCTGCACGACATAACGCGAGTTGTACCGACCTTTTCTCGACATCTGCTCGACTTTGTACGAGTTTTGCTCGACACTGTATCGACATTTTCTCGAGTCCTGCCGAGTTGAGTACTTAAATCCAGTCTTCCCCCGCAGCATGCATAAATGTTTTCATTTTCATAGTATAGCAATGATAGAGAACAAAAAAAGAGGCCCAGGTGGGCTGACATGCTCAAGGCGTACTCGAGCTTAATACCAATGTAAACGTCTTCATATTGAATAGCATCATTTAAGAACAGATAAATTGGCAACATGGACCAGACATGCACGTTTCGGGTACTTAACCATCGTCAGTGATCCTCAAATCTAAAAAATGTAATATGCCAAAAAAGTTTGAAAGTTACTATGTCGAAAAAGCGTACCGAGAGACGTAGCAGAATGGGTGGGATATGATGCTACGGGACCCAGGTTTTCGAAATTTCAAGAAATTTTGATAACAGAAATTTTAGAATGCGTTGATGAACCGATCAAGACTAACTCCAGAAAAATGCAATTATTATATAATAATCATGATAAGTTTGTCCAAAGGATGTAACCTCTTACGTCATTTTGTCCTAATAAATAAACAAGGAAACAGTCCCATGTTTCATCTATGGCAGATTTATCTTCAAGTTGGTATAAGACATTGAGCACCTACTACCCGTATACGATCTTGTAAGTCCATTTTATTGCATTTAAAATGATTGAAACGATACATTTATCAATTTTAATTTTTTTTAAGCTGACAGGATTAAAAAATAGATAACTGTAGATACAAAAAGATTTTCTATTCATATTCTGGTTGTATTGAAAAAGATTATGGAAAAGAACAAATTTGACAACTGCCCCCCTCCCCCCCCCCCCCCCCCCCCCCTTCCCTTGGCAAAGTAGTTAGTTCTTTATGGTATTTTCAGCTTAAATAATATTGAAAGTTATTAAAAAAGGAAAGAATAAGACCTCAATGATCAAATTCAAAAGAGTCAATAATCGGCTCTTGAATATTACAATCTTGAATATGCACCCTTCTTGGACACTCAGATTCGTTACTTTTACTAATAGATCTTCTCTGCGATTGTAGAAGATATTTTTCAACAGATTTTGCACCGTCCAGAAGAAGATAATAAAGAAATGAAGATGTATCGTGTTATTTACATTTTCTTAAAGCTTGTACAGACCAATTCATTCAATTTTTTCAGCAGTCTGGAGGAAGAAAACGTGAGTCGATACACGCCAATCATACAAAAGGAAGACATCTTGTCGATAGTCGAAATGCTACAATAATGACAATACCAATCCCTGTCAAGGGCTTTCAGATCGGGTGAGCTAAAAAGACTTTTAAAAACACAAATTAATACCAAATTCATAATGTGTTGACATAACTCGTACACGTCTCGTACTCAGCTCGTCATAACTTGTACTTATCTCGTGCTTAAGTCGTAGGCATGTCGCCACATCTCGTATCTTCTCGTACTAAACTCGTACTTAACTCGTATCTTCTCGTACTAAAGTCTTCGTTTGTCGAGAAGATGTCGTGTACAAATCGTAGAGTGTCGCCAAGTGTCGTACTGTTCTCGTAGAGATCTCGAGCAAGTGTCGAGCTCATGTCGTAATCACAGAAAATCAAGACTAACTCGGGGAAATTTCGGCGAGTTATAACTCGCCAACACTCGTACAAAACTCGTAGCTCCAATTCGCCACAGTGTGACAGGTACGGAAACGTTTTAGTGCCTCGTGTTGTTGTGTTGTAAGTAGGTTTTGCGACAAAAGGTAAATCGAATTGACGAGGTAAAGGAAGCATTATGACGTAATTAAGTCGAAAAGTCGCTGTAAACTTGTCTTCAACGAGGTCTTTTGGACGAAATGTCATTCAAAAAGCATGAAGTTAATTTCATTAAAGTCAAACAAAAATTTAATGCGATTTGTCTCATGTCAACTTCAAAATAAATCGTCATCTTAAAAGTCGTTATGGCATGAACATCTAGAGGTATCGACATCATTCAAGTTGATATGTTGGAGTAAACGCACTTCTGTCGAGATTATTATATCGAAATTATGCCAAAAATACACCAAGTCGAATTTTCGAATGTCAAATTAATTTCGTGCGATTTCTCTTTCGTCGATTTCAGTCAAACATCGAATTCTTAATCTCGAATTATTACCTAAATCTCGTTATGCCGACTTTGCAGAAGTCAATTTGATGCAATGAAGTAGTACTTAGTGATTTCTTTTTGCACGACTTTAATTGCTTGATATCAACATTGCGAGTTTTAAAAGACGCAGTTATTTCAATGGGAATTATCCTTGTCGATGTTTTTATTACATGAGGCCCAAGTGGGGCTATTTCTCTCATCTCTCTAAGATTATTCTTGACCTTTCTGGCTGCCTTTTTATTGCCATTAGCTAAGATATTTTAAAACAACACTTTTAGGAGACAATCAATAAGATATACTTTTTATTATTACTACTTAACATTGATTTCATTTTACTAAACTATGATCACATAGATCTTAACTGAGATCTTATATTTCTAAAGATATTAGATTACATGTACATAATTGAGGGCTTGGATTACTGAAGTAAGAACTCGGATGACTTAACTGTGTTCTCATCTATGGGCAACCATTTTAACATAATTACATTCATGTAATGAGTTATATCACTATATAATGGGAGATATCACTATATAATGAGAGATATCACTATATAATGAGAGATATCACTATATAATGAGTGTTATTTTGCCACGGACTATTTCGAACCAATCAGAGAGCGTAAATCGCGTCACGTGAACGCCGTCTAAATTTCTATAGACCGTCAGCAATTCTGCCATTGCCGTATAAATGAATTCGCACGTAAAAGGAGTCGTGAAACGGCAATTTTCTGTAACAAAAACAAAACAGTTATTCAATTTGAAGACTTTAACAATTATACCACTTGGTGAGTGTCACTCCTGGTGGTCAGGAGTCCCCGAGGGCACATGTAGCCAAGTTCGATCAATTTCGGTTGATCGTTTTTCACATTCGAAAATTTCTGTTATCAAAATTTCTTGAAAATTCTAAAACGTGGGTCCTGTAGCATCATATCCCACCTATCCTGCTACGTCTTTCGGTTCGCTTTTTCGACATAATAACTTTCATACTTTTTTTGGCGTAATACATTGTTAGATTTGAGAATCACTGACGAGGGTTAAATACCCAAAACGTGCATGCCTGGTCCTTGCTGCCAATTTGATGCTACTCAATTTGAAGACGTTTAACATTTATACCACTTGGTGAGTGTCACTGCTGATGGACCAGGAGTCCTCGAGAGCACATGTAGCCAAGTTCGATCAATTTCGGTTGTTCGTTTTTTCAACGCATTCGAAAATTTCTGTTATCAAATTTTTTTGAAATTTCTAAAAAGTGGGTCATGCAGCATCATATCCAACCCATCCTACTACGTCTTTCGGTACGCTTTTCCGTTATAGTAACTTTCATACTTTTTTGGCATATTATATTGTTAAGATTTGAGGAGCACTGACGAGGGTTAAGTACCCGAAACGTGCATGTCTGGTCCATGCTAACAATTTATCTGTTCTTAAATAATGCTGTTCAATTTGAAGACGTTTAACATTGTTACTGACCGTCCACAGAGATTTGTCGGGTTGATAAAGCCCATAGAAGGCTCGGTTTCGTCTCGCCTTCTTTGGGCTTGATCAACCCGACAAATCTCTGTAGATGGTCAGTAACAAACCTAATAACTAAAGATATCACTATAAAATGAGTGTTATCACTATTTTAAAAAGTTTTATCACTCATTAAAATGAGTTTTATCACTCATTAAAATGAGTTTTATCACTCATTAAAATGAGTTTTATCACTCATTAAAATGAGTTTTATCACAAATTAAATAGAGATATAACTGTTTTCTCTTCATCTTGAATACAAGTGATATCACTAATCTTAATATTAATATCATAAATGGAACTAGAGATATCAGTTATGAATTAGTGATATCTTATCAAATAAATGATATCATCATTTATTTCCAAATAGTTATATCTCTATCTAAACTAGCGATATCTCTATTTGAATAAGTGATAATCACTAATTCTATTTCGGTTTTCGATCCTGGGCCTGCTTGGGTAGAAGTAATTTGAATTATTGTTCAAAATAAGAGATATGACTTATTTGAATAAGAGATATCTCTGATTTTGAAAGACTTATTGATATCACTAATTCAAATATTGATATCACTAATTTTTTAGGGATATGAGTATTTTTTCAGAAAAGAGTGATTAGAGATATCAATAACTAATAATAGTGATATCAATAGTTTGAATTAGTGATGTCACTAGATTGATAGTGATATCACTAATCTAATTAGAGATACCATATCAATATTATTGATATCACTTATTCCAATGAAAATTTAATATCACTAATTAAATGAAAGAAAAGGGGGGACCTCCACCAACACTCGATTGCAGCACCCACAGCAAAACACCCAATGTAAATACACATAGCAGATACGTATAGAAATAGACACAAAAGGGACAAATGAGTTAAAGAAGATCCTGACGATAATCGCAACATCACTCACAATAGAGCAAAAATTTGAGCATCGACGGAACCCTAGCAAGCTAGAGGTGGGACCGGATGCCCGGGAGGAGTAAGCATCACCGCATCCGCCGTCGATGTTCACGCATGTAAATGAAAACAATATCTAAAATACATGCACTGTCTAGGGTTATGTGAAGGAACACCAATGTTATAATAAAACGTCTTCAAATTTATTAGCATCATTTAAAAGCAGAACAATTAACAGCATGGAGCAAACATGCACGTTTCGTGTATTTAACCAAACTTTAAAAATTTAACTCACGCCAAAGAAACATGAAACGGACTAGAAAAGATTCAGGACTCGATTTATCAAGGACGGACTAGATTCTGGGTTAGTTAGATCCCAGGTTATTGGATATAAAATGAGTGGACAAATATCTCCTACACCGGTTGCATCCAAGTCGGGATGGATCATAGTTAGGTGTGATCAAAGATGATGAGATGCCGGGATGGAATAAATCCTTAACAGTCAGAATCCTACATGTTATGGATCCCCTGTTAGGGGATGGGAAAAATATAGGTTTGATTTTTGAGAAGGTGGATAACGATTTGATGGTTGTGCGAAGGGATGGACTAGAGGTGACGTGGATCAAATCCATACGTGATCAACAACTCCTTATAAACACCACTATTGAACATCTGATCTACGTGTATAAGGATACTTAACGTAGTCGAAATCCTGCTTTTCCCAAGCAAGGGTTGTTCAACGAAGGTCGATGGGAAAGGTCAAGAAAGTGTGTAGGAATACATCCTAGATAGTGTTGATCCGAGGTTGAATTGATTAGGTATAGGGTGGATCCCGGAAGGTAGGATACGATGTAGGCTGGATACATGATAGGTTTAGTGTAGAGTGTGAGAATCCTTACAAGTTTGTCTATTGAGGAATATTTTGAAATTTAGAGTATTTTCATGAAACTGTAAAGGAACACGTGGCAAAATACTGTGAAACTGTCATGAACAGGAATGGTGTAAACTTCTTTTGGTCTATTTAAAATTCAGGGGATGTGATTGACAAAATGAAATAAAGAAATTTTGAAGCAAATACGATATCTTCATGCGACTTTTCTAATATGTACACCATGCTTCCTCACAACAAAATAAATGATAGACTGTACAAACTCATTAAATGGTGTTTTGATCTGATCGAGAGGGGAAAACTTATATTTGTACATCTGAATCGAAGGGACCCGGTTTCTTTTCTGACACAGATTACAAATCATACAAATCATGGACATGTGGTGACCTGTGTATTGCCTTGTCCTTCCTTTTGGGCAATATATATGTAAGATTTGGTGAGAAACTCTATAAGCAGGTTGTAGGGATTCCTATGGGTACTAATTGTGCGCCTCTTGTTGCAGATTTATTGATTTACTTGTATACGTATGAAAAAGAATTTATCCAAAATCTTCAAAAGCAAAGATAAAATGATGATGTGAAATGTTTCATTGGTACTTCTAGGTACATGTACCTGGATGATATTCTTACTATCGACAATCCTGTTTTTGAAAAGTATAAAAATGTTATTTATCCACAAGAATTGAATCTAAACAAGGCAAACATTTCAAACACAGGAACACCATTTTTGGACCTAAATATCAAAATTGCTAATGGAGAGATCCATACAAGTGTGTATGACATAAGAGATGATTTTGGATTTAACATAGTAAATTTCCCCTGGCTTGACGGTGATGTTCCTAGATTACCGTCCTATGGTACATGTATCTATATTTCACAGCTCATCCGGTATGCTAGAGCATGTACTGATGTTTTGGATTTTCATAGTCGAAATTTACAAATTACCAAGAAACTTTTGGGACAAGGTTTTCGCTTTCACAAACTAGTAAAGACTTTCTGGAAATTTTACAAAAGTTATTGTTAACTTCTTCTGAAATTGTGACCAATACAGGCAACAGAGTATATCATTTTGGGTATTTCACAACCTTCATTTTATGGTGTCATAATTAACAAGATAAGAAGGATCAAAGATAGACAACATCAGTATCGAAAATGCGTCAGAATCATCAAACGCCTTTTATACCGTGGATATGATCCTAATGTCACCAGACGGACACTAGGCTTGGTACTTGACCAATCTACAGTCTTGTACCAGCGCATTCTTAAAACTTACACTCTGACTGACTGTGACGACGGGACTCCATGACGGGCCCTGTCCAAAACAGGGCCAAGACCACCTGTCCTCTCTGAATGTCAGTTGGACTCCTCGGGTGATAACATACATGAGCTCGCTACAGCCGGCAGAGCACGGACTGTATTACGTAGGCCCTCTTTTGATATCCATTTACATATTCATCTGTGTTGCTTGGGCCCTTGCGTTTTCCGGTCTCGTTTGTGTGTGGTCATCTGACAGTAAGGAGGTTGTTTTACACCACAATTGTACGGTCTCCTCTGGGTAATCGGAAAAGTGGGAGGGTTGTGCGCACGTAATCCAGGATAACTACACCTTCTGCTATTTCCGTGGCAGATGGCCGTCCTAAGTCGTCACCGGTTTCCCATTGGTCTCGTTGGTTTATGTGTAGTTCTTTGTGTTTGATGTTTCTGTGTTGTGCGTTGACGTTCCTTGTCCCTTATGCATCTCTTTCTGTGCTGGTCTGCTTTGTGATTTTGCATTGGGTGTTATGCTGCAACCTGGTGTTGTTGGAGATCCCCTCCTCGATCTGTTGTATATCAAACATTGTCGGAGTTTAGTAGGTTCCTTTATGTAATACCCCAATTGTTTTCATAAGTAAGATGCAACACTTGTGTTTGGTCCTTTTCTATAGCAACACGGAAGTGTTCCAACCTTATACCTTCACATTTCAAATCAATTTATTATAAACCAGACACGTGTTTCGGATACGCAATCCTCATCAGAGATGCTTCCATCCGAAGTGACTTTTAGACACAACCAAAATTATTTTAGTAGCACCCTGGTTATATTTTTTAAAAGTTAGATTTGTGCACTTTGCAGAGAGTGTGCGGCTCCAAATTTCCTGTAGGGTATATATTCCGTAACATGTCCAAATAAAACCTATGTTCATAATAGCATTGGCGGAATGGTGCTAAGTTGTTGATCTACTTTTATTTCGATGATATTTTTGAACGAAACGTAAAGGTTTTGAAAAAGCAAAATAATATTTATAAATAGATAAAGTGCCAAAATCAAAGAATATCTTAGGAAGCAGAGCTCGAAAGAAGTCATTTGTACATTTAAAGCATTTATCTCTATATGTAATACTTTGATCAAGTGAAAAAATATCAAAACATCGAATCCTGAATCTTTTCCAAATCCGTTTTCATTCCAACTCCTCTAACACTTAAACAATTCCCTTAGACTCGCAAACCAGGATCTAAACTTGGATCTAAAACCATTCTGTATCCTACTCTCAATGGATCCAATCCGACAATACCTAATGAACCTTACTTCTGAAATTCGGATCTGGATCCGAAACGAGATTTTTTTTTCTCTAACGCGGGTGAATCCAGGATGAATCATAGGGTACAGTCAGATTCCTCCGGCGATAAGTGCATGAACTCGATACAGTCGGCATAGCACGGACTGAATTTCGTATGCCCTCTATTTCTTTTATATCCATTTACATATCCATCTGTATCATGCTGTCTGTTTGACTGTTTATTTTACAGTGAGGTAGTTATTTTACACCACAATTGTGCGCTTCGAGACCTCTGGGTAATCGGTAAAGTGGGAAGGTTGTGCGCACGTAATCCGATTACCACACCGTCTGCTAGATGACAGATGGTCGTCCTAGGTCGGCACCAGTTGCCCATTGGTCTACTTTTTAATGTGTAGTGTTTTGTGTTTCATGTTTCTTTGGCGTGAGTCTAATTTTTAAAGTTTGTTAAAATAATCGAATCGTGCATGTCTTACTCCTCCCGGGCACCCGGTCCCACCTCTAGCTTGCTAGGGTTCCGTCGATGCTCAAATTTGTGCTCTATTGTGAGTGATGTTGCGATTATCGTCAGGATCTTCTTTAACTCATTTGTCCCTTTTGCGTCTATTTCTATACGTATCTGCTATGTGTATTTACATTGGATGTTTTGGGGTTTTGCTGTGGGTGCTGCAATCGAGTGTTGGTGGAGGTCCCCTGCTTTCCTTCATTTGATTAGTGATATTAAAATTTCATTGGAATTAGTGAATTAATAATTTTAATATGATATATCTAATTAGATTAGTGATATCACTATTAACCTAGTGACATCACTAATTCAAACTATTGATATCACTTTTTCAAGTTATTGATATCTCTAATTTAATTGGTGATATCACTCTTTTCTGAAAATACTCATATCCCTAATAAAATTAGTGATATCAATATTTGAATAAATGCTATCAATAAGTCTTTCAAAATCAGAGATATCTCTTATTCAAATATGTGATATCTCTTATTCTGAACAATAATTCAAATGACTTCTACCAAAGCAGGCCCAGGATCGATAACCGAAAAAATTTTTTAGTGATATCACTTATTCAAATAGTGATATCGCTATTTTAAAAAGAGATATAACTATTTGGAAATAGTGATATCATTTATTGAATTAGAGATATCACTAAATCAAATTACTGATATCATCTTTTGAAAAAGTGATATCACTAATTTTACTACAGATATTTCTCGTTCTATTAATGATTAGTGATATCACTCGTTTTGAAGATGTAGGGAAATTAGTGATATCTCTATTTAGTTAGTTATAAAACTCATTTTAATGAGTGATATCACTTTTTAAATTAGTGATATCACTCATTTATAGAGATATCACTCATTATAATTATAGTGATAATACTCATTTCATTATATAGTGATATCACTCATTAAATGAATATAATATTGTTAAAATGAGAGCTTATTTATGTTATCTGAGTTCTTACTTCAGTAATCCAAGCCCTCAAATATGTAATCTAATATATAGATGTGATTACAGTTTAGTAAAATGAAATCAATGTTAAGTATTACGAATAATAAAAGTATATCTTATTCATTGACTCCTAAAAGTTTTATTTAAAATATCTTTGCTTATGGCAATAAAAAGGCAGCCAGAAAGGTCATAAATAATCTCAGAGAGATGAGAGAAATAGCCCCACTTGGGACTCATTTTATAAAAACATTGACAAGGATAATTCCCATTGAAATAACTGCGTCTTTTAAAACTCGTAGAGTTGATTTCAAGCAATTAAAGTCGTGCAAAAAGATATCAATAAGTACTACTTCATCGCATCAAATTGCTTTCTGCAAAGTCGGCATGACGAGATTTAGGTAAAAATTCGAGATTAAGAATTCGATATTTGACTGAAATCGACGAAAGAGAAATCGCACGAAATTAATTTGACATTCGAAAATTCGACTTGGTGTATTTTCGGCATAATTTCGATATAATAATCTCATCAGAAGTGTGTTTACTCCAACATATCAACTTGAATGATGTCGATACATCTAGATGTTCATGCCATAACGACTTTTAAGACGACGATTTATTTTGAAGTTGACATGAGACAAATCGCATTGAATTTTCTTGACTTAACGAGGCCGAGTATAATTGGAGTTATCGCGCTTTGCGCACTTCTTGCGCATCGACCCCATTTCAGTTAGTTGTTAACGCGGTAGTTTCACATAAGCTCTCATATGAATAGAAAACATGAACAAAACCAACATAATCGTATTCTGTGTAATCTAAATTAGAAAAATGACATTCCAAAAGTTAAATAGAGTACAGGTATCATTATTTCGTAAATACGACATAGCAGACGATTTCCGGTAAATGCTATTTTTAGATGCTTGATCGCCTTTTTTAAGCCCAGTTTCCAAACCACGCTTCAGGAAACCGATATTCGCTGGTAGAAAACTAGGCATAAGTTAGAAGGTAACTTGAAGTATCTACGTGAGTAAAAAGGGGCTTCGCTGACGTTCCACTCACGTATAGAAACTTCAAATTACTTTTTAACCACCTTCGAATGCAAGATCATCGATAGCGTAGTGGTTAGCGCGCCCGGCTAGCGTACTCTTTGTTAAAAGTATGGGTTCGAGCCGCATTCGTGCCACACATTTTTCTGTTCAGCTTTTTTATGATACTTCTTCACAAATTAGACGAGCAATAAATGTTGCCATCTATTGAACAATACAAGCTAATAATGTTCAGCGTCTTTATTTCTTTTTTTTATAGTTTACATGCACAAGTTTTATACTCCACCGACCCTCCTTAACCAGTAATCCGCTACATATTGTCTTGGTCGGGACTATGAGAAAATAAAACAAACAGGACCGCCTATGTTGCTTGACCTAGTTATGCAGAACATGGTCAAAAATAAGAATCCTTTAATCTTGACTGTCGATATATATGAGTCTACCTAACCATACACTTTGTAATGTATACTAAGAAAAAACAAAAACAAGAAAGAAACAAAGAAACAAACAAAAACAAGAAGAAACAAAACGAAACAAGAAATGCATAATGTAAACAAATCCGATACTCGTCATGATCATTCATGAATTACTTGACCTTTAGGAAAATTCAGCGTTGTCGTGACCATTTTCGAGAAGTATATGTTTGTGCTTTTCTACTGGTCATGAAAATGTTATTTCTTGCTTCAGATTGCAGTATTGAATTGATCAGATGAAACTCGGAACAACATCGTATTGACCGTCAACTTCTACAAATCTAATATGTTCGATTTCTTAAAATTGACCAATAACTGTGGGAAGAGAAAGACAAACCTCTCGGATCCCCCTACGTCAAATTGCATTTAGCTCTAAGTCTTAGCATAGATACTTGTAACCACCATGTCTCGTGCTCGCTGATCTTTGAAAAATAACAAAGTTTGAGCAACAATGCATCACATAAAAGATAAAAGAATAAAATGAGAGAAAAAACATAAATAAATAAATAGATAAATAAATAAATAAATAAATAAATAAATAATGTCCGCTGACGAAGGCCTAACATGGCCGAAACGTACGGCAAAAAGAAACCAAGTGTTTTTATTTAAATAAGTAAATAAAAACATTGTAAATAAGAGATTCGTGCATCCATAGGAAAAATCAAACAAAAACGTACGCGACTTTAAGAAATGAATAATTTACGGGGGAAAAAAACGACGTAACACTACTTGAAAAAGGATACTCCCCTCCATATGAGCTCAGCGGAGTCAACAATCCTCAATGATAAACACATGGACAGCCCCCCCCCCCCCCCCCCGTCCTTCTCATAATCAGCGGAAATAAAAACAATAATACTAATATTTAAAAAAATAAAGAAATAGATAAATAAATAATATCTAAATTAATAAACATTTGTTTTTTTTTATCGATTTTTTTTCCAGTCCATACCGTGAATCATACAATCAATATGTTTACGAATTTTTCTTCCCCTTATTAAAATACATTCATTTTATTCGCAGAATATTCTATAATAATATAGTCTACACTCTACTCCGAAAACTTATAACTTACATTTTGTAACAATCAGTGTTAGGCCATTCATATTTCAATTTTCTTATTATGGATCCGCCGAATTAGTGATTGGCCAATAATCATGATAATCAGTTTATATAATAACCATATATAATTCAGTTCTTGTATTCATTTCTGTGTGCCAATGTCACATATATTAGAATTTACATAAAACATTAAGTCTTATATTCAATATTTACAAAAGGTGTGAACAGATACAAAAAAAAAAACATAGTAAACATGTTGAAGTAAAAAAAAAAAGATAGCGAGAAACAGTGGGCAACCGGAGATCAGAGCCGGGTCTTACGTCCGTATCGTATATTTACGTATATAGAATATAGAAAGGGTCCGGGACAGGAAGCTGATGATTTTTTTTTTTTTTTTTTGGTTTTACTGGTTCTTTTTTTTTCAAAATGCATCCCTTGTCGGGCTGGACTCTCCTTTTTTCGGCGAAAAAAATCTAGATCCTCCCTTCACTGAGTCCTTCGTGCATAAGATAACTTACCAGTATTTCCAAATGGGAGCGACAGTTACAGGATCATAGTCCAAATTATAAAAGTTATAAGAACAATTTTGTTTGAGTGTTGTTGAACATGTCTGTTTCATATAAATTTCTACTCCGAACCAAGTTAATCTTCATGAATCTCGGATGCGAAACCGTCCTACTCGGTTATGACGTATCAGATTCAGGCGCGGGTCTATCATTTTACTTCAGAGGGGGTACACAACATACTAATTAAACTTAGCCTTCTCGTACGACATTTTCATGAATAAAAAAAATCAAGTAGGAAAAGGTGCCATTTTGCTCTATGACACTTGCCTCCTTTTCACGGCAAATATTGCCTTAATTAATTACATGTAATTACTTATATTCCAGATGCTTTGTGGTAGGCGATTAGCTGAACTTCAAAAGTTTCGATTTGTTTTACAAAAACTGAGACGATTCCTTTGTTGTACATATGTCATAGAGGGCAAAATTCATTTATTGCAAAATATTTCTTTATCTAACGAAACTCGAAGAAAGAAAGGTTTTTTTCTTAAGACAGATATATTCTAAAATCATTTGATTAGATTTGGTGTGTAATGTGCATATAAATTGCATCTTATATACATCGAAAGTGACCACACGAACATCCAGTAACTTTGGTGATAATTCCATTTCAATTGGATCAATTGGGGGAGGGGGGGGGGTTAAGCCCTCAGACTCTTCGGGACTTTTTTACTTTAAGCCCCGTTTACACTGTCAAAGTTTTCTTGTACAAGAAAACTTGGTCAAAGTTGTTGACGCAAACTTTGATAGTGTAAACGATCCAAGAAAACTTTGATCGCGTGACCTTGACCTAGATATTTGACCTATTTTTCAAACAATCTAAGATTCGCTATATCTTTTGATTTGTAAGTGATAGGGCTTTGATATTTCACATTTGTACACCTTATAAAAAGACTGTTCTAAACATTCCATAATTTTTGACCTAGTGACCTTGCCCTAGATATTTGACCTAGTTTCAATAAAAAAATCCGCTTAGCAGCCGACACAAGCATTCCTTGGATTTCTATTTTCTTGTACAAGTCGCCAAAGAACTTTGATAGTGTAAACAGACGACTTTGTCCAAGAAAACTTCGACCAAGTTTTTTGACGGACTTTGACCAAGAAAACTTTCATATTGTAAATGCAGCTTTACACGAGCTGTTTCTATTTTTATGACTGGCGAATAATATAGGGCTTGCATGTGACCTTTATATTGTCGTATTGGTATCAAAATTTTGACCTTGTATTGAATATTGAAGAAAGGGATGGCAGATATGGAAACTTTACGAAGCACAAGAATTCAAAATTGTGTAAAAAAGAAGTGTTCCATATCTTATATCGGAGAGAAAATTCCTTACATGAATTTAGTGCACTATATATTTTCAATTCGATAAAGAATGTCTCGTCAGTGAGGCTAGAGGTCGAAGTTTAAATGGGAATTAAAAAAAACATATATATCTTTTTTTTTATGCCCCCGGAATTACAGATTCGGGGGCATATAGTTTTTGGCCTGTCCGTCTGTTTGTCTGTTTGTCTGTTTGTCCGAACTAAAAACTTTAACATTGGACATAACTTTTGAATGGTAAGTGATAGGGCTTTCATATTTCACATGTGTATTTCTTGTGACAAGACCTTTCCATTGATACCAAAATTTTTGACCTCGTGACCTTGACCTTGACCTCTGACCTACTTTTCAAAAACTTTAACATTGGGCATAACTTTTGAATGGTAAGTGATAGGGCTTTCATATTTCACATGTGTTATCCTTGTGACAAGACCTTTCCATTGATACCAAAAGTTTTGTCCCCGTGACCTTGACCTTTGACCTACTTTTCAAAAACTTTAACATTGGGCATAACTTTTGAATAGTAAGTGATAGGGCTTTCATATTTCACATGTGTATTCCTTGTGAAAAGACCATTTCATTGATACCAAAATTTTTGACCTCGTGACCTTGACTTTGACCTTTCACGTACTAAACAGAAAATGGCGTTTATACTAACAAAGATGCCACCGGGGGCATTCGTGTTTCACAAACACAGGCTTTATTTTGTTTGAATTTAATGATTATTTAGAAATTATCCACACTTAGTATAATATAAAGAAAATGAAACGATCTTAATTATTTCTAACAACGTTAATGACACAAAAGATAAGTTATGAACACAGATCTCGTATTAAATAGCAAATACTTCAGGTTGTCAGATACGACTTTTGAGACAATCCCCATATTTTTATGCCGAAATACATTTATCTTAATTTGAATAGTATCATTGCACAATGTAAGAAATATACTGTGGATTATCTAATATCAGAAAACTTTCAAGTACCAAAACTGGTCTTGGAATGTGACGTTTTAGTATAATTCAGATAAAAAAGTCAAAATTTATACTTTGAGACGGTCCCTAATTAAATGTAAAATAGAGATAACCCCTTCAACATTGGGTCATAATGTCAAACATTATTATTACAATCACATGTATCATATAGGCTCAAGAAAAAGGCACTGTATGAGGTATAATGAGGACAAGTTCATCCCATAATGCAAATATTATACCTATTACGGTTACTTTGAAACGGTCCCTGAAAAAAACTAATCGGTGACTTGATATTTTTATTTGATAAATCTGAAGAGTATTATTGGACATATTGCTGATATAAATTTAATAAAAATCGCCAGGGCACAAATAGGAAAAAAATGATAAAAACCTTTAATTCTTCTAGAAATCCAATATACCCCCATAGGGAAACGACCGACAACTTTGAGATGATCCCCTGAAAATCCCAGACGGTAAATTTTCAAACCTTTTTCATAAAACTATCCTCAAAGCATAATTTATTGATGACTTCAATTTTATCAAAATCGCCAGGGCAGAAAGTATTTTTTTTCAAATTGTACTCGGCCTCCTTAAATGAAATTAACTTCATGCTTTTTGAATGACATTTTGTCCAAAAGACCTCACTGAGGACAAGTTTACAGCGACTTTTCGACTTAAATACGTCATAATGCTTCACTTATCTCGGCAATTCGATTTTCTTTTTGTCGTGAAACCTACTTACAACACAACAACAGGAGGCACTAAAACGTTTCCGTAGACAGGGGCTCTAGGAAACCTATCTCGCATGTAGGAGGCAGAATACATACATAGAAATAATGTACAATTTTACAAAACCGTGATCCCCGGCGGATTTTCATACTATTTATGGGACATACTTCAATGAAAATATCAGAAGAGATAAAAATGAGAAAAGCTAATTTAAAAAATAATGGGAAAATCCCGATTTTTTCATGTAAATTAATGAAACGAAATTTGGAAATGACCTTGAGCTTGGGACAGATTACGTTGAAATTAACTCAGTGAAGGTCACTATATTATATATGAGGATACCTATCTGTATGAAACACCTCAGGTAATACATAAAATTGTATGGGATAGCAGTGATGATATTAGATTGACACAATTTAGACATCTAATCAGTGAGTCTGTTGTTGTATTTGATGAAATGGTAAATGAAATCAGTGAACCGAATCAAGAATGTATTGATAGTGTTGTACAAGGTATGAGCGATATACTTTACAATCAAGCGTATAGTGTATTTGGTAAGAGTATTCGAACACTCCCTTATGCAAATAAGGAAAAGTTTACGGGAGATGATTGGTTTGATGAGAAATGTAAACAGAGTAAGAGGAATTTTAATTCATTTCGAAATAGATTTATGAGAGAACCAAATATTGAAAATAGAACTGCTTTTTTGAGAAATCGTAAGATTTATAATCAAGTGAAACGTAGAGCAAGATTATCACACCAGCTCAAAGAGGGAAAACAACTTGCTGATTCATTGAAAAGAAACCCTAGAAAGTTTTGGAGGAATCTTAAACGGGTGAATTCAAAGGGGATTAACTCGAAAAATGATTTTTTTTTTCTGTTAATGAGTTTTTTAGTCATTTTGAAAAGTTACTTCAGGGTGACGAAGGAAATCAGTCTTCGCACATGTCAAACAATGTAGATGATTTAAACGATGATTTTTTAGATGATTGTTTCTCTGTAGATGAAGTAAAATCAGCGATATCCAAGTTAAAACGGAATAAAAGTGTTGGTTTAGATAAAATATGTGCAGAAATATTTTTGGAATGTAATGATGTTTTATCTCCTGTTCTAACGAAACTGTTTAATCATATATATTCTAGTGGTGTGTACCCATCTGTATGGGCAGAGTGTGTTATTGTCCCAGTTCCCAAGAAAGCCAATCCCAAAGATGTTAATGATTTTAGAGGTATTACTTTGATAAGTATTTTTAGTAAAATTTTTTCTATTGTTTTGAATGAAAGATTAAATTTTTGGTCACAAAATCAGGAAAAAATAGTCGATAACCAGTTTGGTTTCCGCCCAAAAACTTCAACTATTGACTGTGTATTTCTATTGAATTCTATAATTAATAAAGTAACAACGTCTGGTGAAAAATTATACACAGCATTTGTAGATTTTCAAAAGGCCTTTGATCGAGTTCCAAGAAATCAATTGTGGGTAAAATTATTGCAACAAGGTGTATCTACTAGATTCATACGTATGATTAAATCTATGTATAGCATTGTAAAGGCAAGAATACGATATAAGTCATCAATAAGTGGTCAGATATTTTCATATTCAGGCTTGAAACAAGGGGAGCCATTGTCTCCGATAATGTTTCTTTTGTTTATAAATGATTTGTTGGCGTATGTTTCAGAAAATACATGTAATAATGATGTTTTTATGCTTCAAGAAATCCAATTGTTTACTTTGTTGTATGCCGACGACACGGTTCTTTTTTCCAAAAGTGTTTCTGGGTTACAATCATTGTTGGATAGTCTTCACAGATATTGTACTGAATTTGGCATTGATGTTAATATCGATAAGACTAAGATTGTTATCTTTAGAAAAAGTCCAAGAAACCCTGATGTAACTTTTTTATATAACGGTACGAAATTAGAAAATGTAAATAGTTTTGTGTATTTGGGTGTTTTGTTGAATTATACTGGTAGATGGAAAGAAACTATTAAGATATTAAGTGAACAAAGTGCTAAAGTATGGTTCTTGTGTAATATTTATGGTTTGATTAATGTTTTTAGAGAAAAGTTGTTACCTATTAAGGAAATATTTCATGTTTTTGATAGCGTTGTCAGTCCAATTTTGTTATATGGTTCAGAAATATGGGGTTTGAATAATAGTTTAGAAATGACTGAACGGATCCATATGAAATTTTGTAAACATATACTTGGTGTTAGACGTTCAGCAACCAATAATGCAGTTTTAGGTGAATTAGGGAGAACAACATATAAGATACAAGCACAAATTAGAGTTATAAAATATTGGTTAAAACTTTTGAACAACAGAAATTCTTTACAGTACCATATGTATTCATTGTTACGACAAGACGTAGAGAGAGGTCGTATTGTAAATAATTGGGCTTATGAAGTCAAGAAATTATTGTTTGACATTGGTTATGGTAATTATTGGAATGACCAAGATTGTATTAGAATCTGTTTTCAATCAGTTAAGCAGCGTCTTCTTGATATTTTTGTTCAAAATTGGAAATCGGATATTGAAAATTCTCCTAAATTACATGTTTTTTCACAGATTAAGGATGATTTTGTATGTTCTTCTTACTTAAATGATATTCAAAATAAAAGATTACGGAGTATACTTACAAAAATTAGAATAAGTGCACATGATCTTAATATAGAAAGAGGAAGGTACTTTAATATACCTAGAGAAAATAGAAAATGTAACTGTTGTAATCAAAATGTCATTGAAAATGAATATCATTTTTTGCTTACATGTCCTAGTTATTACGATATAAGAAGAAAATTTTTACCAAAATATTATTGTCATTGGCCAAACAAGTCCAAATTAAAGTCATTGTTAAACATCTCTTCTAAAGCAAAACAATTGAAATTGATACGATTCATTGATACAGCCTTAAAACATAGAACGTCATTGTTAAATATTTCTGTATAACTTATATATATATATATAAGCCCTCTGGCTACCCATTGTAACTATATATATTCCATCGTAAAATTGTATATGCATTTGTCTTTTTATATGTATCAGGCTATGAACATGTTTGTTTGATGCCAATAAATCTGAGTTGAGTTGAGTTGAGTATATAAATGCAATTTGAATACTGGTATATGTATACTAATTCTTGTTGCACGGTCTACGTTGTATAGACGGTGATTTACACCTTTCCAGGCGGTGCAATAATTTTCATTGTGTAGCAATGATAAGATTAATTATTGAAGTAATGATTGAATGATTGACTGAGTCATTGACTGGCTTCTTTAGCTAGCATTGATGAATTATCCAATCATTGGTGATAATTGTTTCATGGCTAACAAGTGGGTTATTCAACTGCTCCTTGTGATACGCCCTCGGAGATCATTGGACACACATCCAGGGGGAAAACAACGTCTTTAAAATAGATAAAAACACAAACACACAAATGCACAAATTATCGGCCCCTTGGCCTTTATCCAGTGTAAAAACGACAATGTATGTATATTATACAGTTAAAGTATACCATTGAGGGAGTTAGCACTATTCTGGTTCCCCGAGACCAGACCTATTTCCCGAGGCGAAGAAGCCGAGGGAAATAGGTCTGGTCTCGGCGCGGGGGGACCAGAATCGTGCTAACTCCCTCAATGGTATACTTTAACTGTATAATATATTACAGGGAATATAAGTGTAATCAGGGATTTCACGTAATTCCCGAAGTGATTTCGTGTAATCCCTGTTACGATTAGTCATTACATGTAACTCCTGAAATTGGCCAGGTATTTCATGTAATTCCTGATTTTTTCATGAATTTTTACATTATTTCCTTTCCGTTTTATTTTGACATTTAAAATCAATGCTTTTCCGCCCGTTTGATGCTGAATCTCCTTTCCTTAGAGTTATAAGGAATCTTTATGCTAAGAAAGTGAAAACATTTGAACTAGAATAGGTATTGTACACAAATTTAAAACATGACTATGACGTCATCCCATTGTTTAAACAGTTCTTTCTATGTGATATTGTCTCAACATATTCCTTTTTTGTCCAAAAGTTCACCTGTAGCTGTCCATTAAGTTTGCCAAAACTGTCCATTATTAAAAATAATAGACAGTTAAAGGTAACTTAATGGACAGTCATAGGTAAATTTTCGGACAAAAGAATACTGATTATGATGACATAATATCACACAGAAAGAACTATATATCCCAACGAAAATTGTTTTCCAAGTTTCCTTGATAATGCCTATTTCAAATTCCATATCCATTAATATTCCTCTTTTTTGGGTAAAACATGTTCCTCTATATTAATAAACGAAAGAATCCATCGATGCGCAGATTTCGTAATTTTTCAAGCTCGTAGGTCCGAGAATACATATAAAATGAAATAGAAGTAAATTAAATACATGTAAATAAAGTAAGTAAATCTACAAATGTTGAAATCTGATGAAATCCAAGACGAATTACATCCTATGTTTTGCGTCGTTTTTTAGAAAAATACTTAAAAACACCGCGAAAGTCTATATCCAAAACATGACGTTTCAAGCATTCATTTGATAAAATAAGACGAGGTCCATACGAAAAAGATGCTGTATATCACAAGCGTGGCTACAACGAAATGAATTATTTTCTCAACAGCTCAGTCATTGACCTTGACATGAAAGGGTCCGTTATTAAGACAAAAGAAATCGATCGGTTGACTGGCCAATACGTGCACCTGATCATCATTCCTTGACCAATGATACGGTTCTCGATTTTGAGGTGTCCAAAGTCTGCAAAAGGATCTACCTGTGACTGTCCATTATTAAACCAAAAGATGTCATGTTTTAAGTCATGCGCGGATCCAGCATTTTTGGTTGGTCAGAGGGGGTCCGAAATTTTAGGAAATCTACCTATTATGTAGGTACATACCGGTACGATGGGAGGGGGCAATTCTGAGGGGGTATTGTTAGCTTTCCTTTCACGTTTATTTTTATGAAGAATTGGCGAGCGTAGCGAGCCTGAAATATTTTTAGATATGAAAAATAAATTTGTCTTGATTCGATCGAGATGATTATCTATAATATTGAATATTTTACTCCTTATATCGGCGAGCGGAGCGAGCCTCAATTTTTTTTTTTTTTTTTTTTTTTATTAATTCACATTTTGTCTATACAATGTTTCATGAGAATAAATAGATAAGAGATGTGTCATTTTCCCAAATAATCAGACATCTTCAAATGACAAAACCTTGAAAAAGATTAAGGAGGTTACATCCTATGAAATAAGGGACTAATGAAAATATGAGTTCCTGAGACCCAAGACAATTATATAAAATTCTTTAGTATGAACAATTGAAAATAATTAAGGAATTTTACAGAAAAAGTAGTTTTGTATTTGTAAATTGCGAGCGAAGCGAGCCGAAATTTTAATTTCAAAGCCCTTTCATGCATTTTTGGACCCATTTCAATTAGAAAAGGGTGTGTTCCCGGAACGTCGAAAATATTTTAATGACTATGTCTTAATTGAGTGTGAAAGGGGCCTTCTAAGGGGTAACCAATTAGTGCATGTTACCTGTGCAAAACGTCGTAGTGTAAAAAAATATATATGTACAAGGGCGGATTTAGGGGGGTTTGGGGGGGGGTTCGGGAAAAACCCCCCGGTTTCCCAATTTTTTTTTTTTTTTTTTTTTTTTTTTTTTGTAACATTAGCACTCGGAAAAAAACCCTGCAAACTGAGTAATAAAAAAAATGTTATCAGAATTCACTATTTTGAAACAAAATTTACAAAAATTTTCTGATACATTCTATCGCATATATGTATCGATTCGATATTGTATCAATCGGCGTATTTGTGGATTCGTACAGACAATCGCGAAGTTTTTGTTATGCACGTCGCAGAGGGGGTTTTCTGTTAATTTTACGAAAATTAACATTAACAAATACTATGATATGAAGATGTTCAAATGATTTGCAAAACATGTACGTGTGTCAAACAATCGGGTACCTGTAAAGTGCGAAACGAAACAAAAACGAAACGAAACGAAACGAAACAAATCGAAACGAAACGAAACAAATCGAAACGAAACGAAACAAATCGAAACGAAACGAAACAGATCGAAACGAAACGAAACAAAACGAAACGAAACAGACCGAAACGAAACGAAACAGATCGAAACGAAACGAAACAAAACATAAAACTTAAAGAAAATGAGAAAAAGAGGAAAAATCGACGAAAACGAATATTTCAAGACAAGATCTTATTGAAGGGAACCACTCTCCTCCTGCCGCCTCCCCCCTCCACGTGGGGAAGGGGGGTCTTGGGCGGTCAAGACATGTTTAAACTTTAAAGTGTAAATTGGTGCAATTGTGAAGTTATTTGGGTTATTTCCTTTTTAAACCTTGAAAAAAAAGAAATAGACCTGTTTAGATGAAAAACTAAGGTGAGCGAAGCGAGCCTGAAGTATTTGAAAAATGAATTGAAAATTGCGGCGAGCGAAGCGATCGGGAAAATTTTTTAAGATATATATAGATGAATTTCGTGGTAATTTCTAAAATTGAGATTATGTATATAAACGCATATGAGCAAGATTATTTACATTAAAAGTAATTCCTAATTCTTTTGGTTACTGTTACCCTCCCAATCATCTGTCCCTCCTCTCGCCCCCTTTCTCTCCCCTCCCTTTGTCCCTGTCCACTCCCTCATTATTGCCTTCATTCGTTAGTTCTTGTGGCTGGAGGGTTTTTTAAAGAATCAAAGTTGACGATTAAAACATAATATATATTATACGGTATATAGCACAAATGCATTTTAAAGGAGAGTGAATGGGATGAATAACCTCGTCATAGACGGAAAAATATTATTTAGCAGGGAGGAGTCTAGCGTAGAGGAAACGGAACTGTTCTGTTATGTGTATTTGAAAATTTTATCAGAAAAATGAGAACAATTAAAAACTGTGGGGGGGGGGGGGGGGGGGTTCACATTTCGTTTGAAAAAGGATAAGATTTTTTTTTCCTGAAATGTGCCCCATCCCGTTTTATGATCTCATTACGGTGTCATAGCGTGGTTTTCTATCCCCTCCCTTTTATTCCTCATAAATACATGAATGGCATTTGACATTTACTTTTTTTAATTGTCAACTTTGACTCTTTCAAGAAACCCTCTCGGCACTAGTTACAAATGTAGAACTCTTGGATTAAGGCAATATTACATGCTGATCTTGTCTTGAAATATTCGTTTTCGGCGATTTTCCCTCTTTTTCTCATTTTCTTTAAGTTTTATGTTTTGTTTCGTTTCGTTTCGATCTGTTTCGTTTCGTTTTGTTTCGTTTCGTTTCGATCTGTTTCGTTTCGTTTCGATTTGTTTCGTTTCGTTTCGTTTCGTTTTTGTTTCGTTTCGCACTTTACAGGGACCCCAAACAATCAATGTAAATGGTACGGGGATTGAAACCTACACGTTTCTGTCCTCATATACCCGGTTTGAGTATTTTCGTCATCTACAAATTTTGTTAAAATCATACTTTGAAATAACCGGAAAAATGGGCAAATATTTAATATTGTATATAGCTCGAATATGCTCCGGGGGCCTATAATTATGCATTCAATTTTTCAAAGCCCAAACCCAATGATACTCATAATTTTTTACTCGATATCGTACAATATTCTTAGTACATGTTACAGCAAGGACAAATCAACAAGCCAGAAGCGAAGCCAGGCGTACATTTGTACGCAAAAACGTCCACATCGTCTCGCGAAAAAAAAAGGAGAGCGCCTCCCCCAGTAGACAAAAGAAGGTGGAGGTTCTTTTGAAACTCCACTTTAATTTAAAGCAAACTACTGTTCAGAAATATATCAGAGACACTCCAGAAACAACCGATTTGAATGCATTTTTCGTAATTTTCTCGTGTTTCATTAGAACTCAATACAACCATGCGCGGATCCAGAGGGGGGACCGGGGGTCTGGAACCCCCCCCCCCCTGAGATTTTCGGAGGTGGGGTCCAGCTTTGGCCCATTTCTAATTGAAATAGGTCTAAAATGCATGAAAGGGCTTTGAAACCTAAAATTTCGGCTCGCTTCGCTCGCCAAACTATTTTTTCTGCAAAAATTCCTTAATCATTATCAATTGTTCATACTAAGTAATTTTATATAATTGTCTTGGGTCTTAGGAACTCATATTTTGAACAGTCCCTTACTTCATAGGATGTAACCTCCTTCATCTTTTTCAAGGTTTTGTCACTTTAAGATGTCTGAATATTTGGAAAATGACACATCTCTTATCTATTTATTCTCATGAAATTCGCTCCACTCGCCGATATAAGGAGTGAAATATTCAATGTTATAAATAATCATCTCGATCGAATCAAGACAAATTAATATTTCATATCTAAAAAAATGTCTGGCTCGCTACGCTCGCCAATTCTTCACGAACATAAACGTGAAAGGAAAGCTAACAAAATTGCCCCTTTCCCATCATGTGCACCGATATATATGTACCTACATGATAGGTAGACTTCCTTGGATCCCCTCTGACAAAGAATGCTGTATCCGCGCATGATACAACGATCGCTAACAAAGTGCGAGCGGTCGATTGGAAAGACTTTATGTGGACGTACATATGTAAGTATTAAGGGAATGTCATGTTCAAATCTCAAGTTTTCTTCATCTTAGATACGGTTCATCGTCTGTTGACATCGAATCATATGCGTTATCCCATCTAAATTCAGCTCAAATACGCTCCAGAGGTCAGCAATTTGCTTCATTTTTTCCAAATTTTCACGGGGGACCCCCTTCAAATGGATGGGTAACATATTTCCATACTGTCCCCACTTGACCCTTCGGGCCTCGCAAGTCATCCCCCCAAAAAGTGCCCCCGGACAGCTGAAGTTCTTGGTCCAACCCTTCTTTATAGACGTCCACATCGACAACACCCTGGCTACGTCCCTGCCAGCAGTAAAGGAGAAATTATTTTATTTAGAAATCTTTATTAACCACATAAATTGAGTGGAAAAAATGGTCTGAATATTCGAGAAGATAAGGAGAAAATGTGCTCCAAAATGCACCATTTTATTCCATTTTTTCAAAAATTTTCCGGGGGAGGCCCCCCGGACCCCCACCTACAGGAGGGGGCAACCCCCTCCCGTACCCTCCCCCACTCGGCACTTCGTGCCTTGAATCGACCCTTTGGGTCGATACAAAACCCCCCGCTAGCCACTCTGGATCCGCCACTGATGTATAACTTTTTCCGATAAACAGCTTTTATACGACTTTTTTGTGTACATTTTTCTTTAATTTGACATTGGTCAAAATTCGTTGTAATACTAGAGCATAAACAGATGCTTAAAAAACGTGTACATGTTTGCGTCGTACTTGTATAGTGGAGATGTCTACCATGTAAGGTGAATGTATTGATTCAAAATTGTAAAATTTGATGAGATTTCTACGAATCTTCAATGTGAGATGTCACATATCAAGGTCGCCGGTGGCAGTGATAATTGCTGAAGAAGAAAGAATGGTTTACATATTTCATATCAGATATTTATTTATTTGCAAATAATAAGATATTATGTCGTGAAGCAACATATCCGCTTATAACTAAACACAAACTAACACAATTTATAAAGAAAAATTGATAAAACTTCATGTATATGAGATACTGATACAAAACATGCTAAGAAAACAAATTAACGAAAATAGATACATATTCGGATCGTACTTTACGGATTTCGGCTCGGTTCTTTATCTTTTTTTTTTTTTTTTTTTTTTTTTTTTTTGGTTATATCTAGTAATCAGTAGTTTATCATTTTTGTATGATACACAGACTGTGATTGGGTACTTTGTCGTATTTCACCCAATGAAATGGGTTGTTTCACTTGTTGATTGTAAATGTGCAACTGTTTGTTTGACAGGTGGAATTTTTAAAAGAAGTCTTCTAAGTGTTCTAGTTTGGTTATTTTGTTGAATGATGATATAAATCTCGAAGAAAAATGCTTTCAAAGCAGAAAAAGGAAAAAGAATTATTTGTTGATTTGTTATTCTTACCATTATTTCACTCTTTTTATGGAATTAACACAAACTCAAACCGAACCGAAAAAATCGAGAACCGCGGTTCATTTTCCTGAAGCGAACCGAACCGACTAAAGGCTGAACCGTGACAGCCCTAATTATGACAAATATGGATAATGACCATATCCCAACTATCTTCAACCAAAAAAGAAGTCACCCAGTCCTCCTGTCCCTAAAATGTCCCCTCCAAGCCTAGTTTCGCCTCTTCCTCTCTTCCGATTTTCCTCTGATCGACTACATTTTGTCATACGCACAGAGGTGAAACCAGGCCTAGAGGAATTTTTTTAGGGGCAGGAGGACTGGGTGACTTCTTTTTTGGTTGAAGAGACTGGAATTTGTCAAAAAAAGGACGACTTGCCGAAATTAATTTCGCACCGAAATTCTCAAGTTTTGCCTATGCATAGCAGTCAGACCGAAGACGAAAAAACAGATAACACCGTCGTAGGTCTGCAAGTCGGACTAGACATCATAGTGTATGACGAGTTCCCCATATCGACCGTAGAACTTCCTCAGTGACGATGTAAGTCGGTCACAAACATATCCCTGACTGAGAAGCTTATCTGAAAGACGCCTAGCTCTCAGAACAAAATCCGTATATTTTGTATTTGCTCTGGCATAGAACTTTTTGCAAGTAAATGTATAATTATTTGAGGCTTTGTCCGCTGGTGTGATGACATAATGTTCTTGGAGGTAGGTAAGCTCTGTGATAACATCAGGGTCTTTAAATATAGACTCGAATCTGGATACCCCTTAGAAGGCCCCTTTCACACCCAATTTAGACATAGGACTTCATTAAAATATTTTCGACGTTCCGGGACTATACTAAGGTCACCTGTAATAACGTGTCCACAAGGAGAATAGTTAAAATCCGATGAAGAACATTCGCAAGGAAGTGGATGTAGTGAGGGATTACTTAAATCAATGCACTGCAAGAATCGTTTGTAATTGTAAATTTTAGATGCAACTGTTGGTATGTAGCTATAGGAAATACAAGGAGTTTCTTGTCTTTTGAAATATGGTGGGATTTTTTCTGTGACAGTTTTGTGATTCAAAATTTGACCAAGATTCAATTTATCAATACCTTTGTTTGCAAATTTTACTTTAATGAAAGGACGGTTTGTTTTCTCCTCTGATTTATCTGATCTAACTGCTTGAAATAAACGAAAGGTAGAAATGTCCAAGATGACTCCTTGTAGTCTGTATTCTGGGGAACGTGTATCGGTATAAGTGAGGTCCTTCATATATTCGTAGATTTCGTGTAACTTCCGTAAAGGAACAGAGTATAATTTGGTACGAATATAATGCAGGCCTAGGGGCTCATTCAAAAATGGAACCAAGTCATCGAAGGAGAAACTATGTATCTCAGGCCTATTATATTTACGAATGCCATGACTTCGAGGTCTTCTTTGTGGTCTGTTGAATAAGCTATTCACATTTACCGATTGACAACCTGGACTTGTTAAGTTTCCTAAGCTGCTTATATTATCGTTACACCCATAGGGCGCTGCAGTGTTAAGATTTTTTATCCAGAACTCTTCTCTGTTGCGACGGAAAGGTGTGCTCAAATTGGGATTGTTTGTGGGGTGATATATTTTCTCCAGGATTCTGACTCTCATAGATAAAACAGAATGATCGGCCTGGACAAAATGCCGTTAAAGAAGTTGACTTCCTTTATTATTTATTTTTGACCGATGTCCTGACATTCTGGTTCGGAGCTTACCTTTGGTTTCACCCACATAAATCAATCCACAAAGTGAGCACTCTATTCCGTACACAACATTAGATGTCATACAGTTTAGGTTTTCAAAACTATGCGTGTTAAATGTTTGTTTTGTGAGATTACTTGAGAATGAAGTGTCTGTTATAAGGATTTTACAAGTTTTGCAGTTCTTCGTACCGCTAACACACAGAGTTCAAATATGTCCCACAACGTCAATTGAAATCACATTCACTATCCGAGATGAATAAGCTGGGAAGCGGAGTCTGCGTAGTCAAAGGCGTCGATAAGCCCACGTTGGTACCGGTCTTTCAATGTTGATAGGCGATGGTCAATGGTCAAATACTTCTTCGCTTTGGGTCTGATGGAGCTCCGACGGCGCGCTGGATACGGTTGATCTGTAAGTCTTGGAAGGTCTGGATGGTTGTGTAGATATTGGGGTGCGCATGCTGGACGATCCTCTTGAATTTACTATGCCATCCCTCAAGGTTGTTGGTGGTGCGTGGTCCTTGGTTTTCGAAGTGGTTCCAAACCAGTCTGTCGCTTTCAACCCACTGTTCGGTCACGTAGTCGGTGAACCGCTGCGTTAGGTCGGTGATGTCAGCATCATCTCTGTCCTCTAGGGCCTCCAATCAAACGTCGTCTATTGTCTACTTCGTTGATGCTTTTAAATTTAATAGCTTGAAAAGATTGCGTTTATTTATTCTTATTCTGTTGATTTACCCTTATTGTCTGTTGATTATTTATTCTTTCTTTCTTTAAATCTGAATGCATCTGACAATTATATTTTTGAAAATGAGCGTAATATTTATTCATTTGAATAAAATTGTTTTTAAACTCCCTTGCAAATCTAAATTCTGATAAACTTTTCCTAAAAGTTTACTTATAATTTTCCCCATTTGAATCAAATCTTATACAGGTAAAACACAGGTAAATTACAGGTAACCTGCGCTAATTGGTTAACTGGATACCCCTTAGAAGGCCCCTTTCACACCCAATTTAGAAATAGTCATTAAAATATTTTCGACGTTCCGGGAATAAACCGGGCCAAAGCTGGACCCTACCTCCGAAAATCTCAGGGGGGGTCCAGACCCCCGGTCCCCCCCCCTCTGGATCCGCACATGTAAGTGGGAGAAAAGCCTCAAACTATCCATTATGTCAGAGAAAGAACTGATCTCGGCCCTGACGGGCCTCGATCAGTACTTTCTCTGACATAATTGATAATTTTCGGCTTTTCTCCCTAACATATTGCTCAAATTCCGAAGTCCATTTCGCATTATCTATGCTAAAAGGACAGGAAACCAAACCAAGATACTATAAAACATCGATATATCATAAGTATCTTATGAAAAAAAGTATTTTTTCTTAAACATTTTTGTATCTATCTTAAAGCTTCTATTTTTCTCGTTCAGTGATGGGATTATACATTTGATTTATTTGAACATGAAAGCTATTTATCACATTATCCTATTTAATAATTTTTATAAGGTTTTTGACAGTCAGGAAATAAGTGTAAAAATGTTTAAGGTAGAGTATCCCTCAGATCAGAATTGCTGGTAATTTTTGCCTGGATACCCTATTTTTTCTCTTCAGAATATTGTTCAGAATGTTAAACTTATTTGGTTTTGGGAATTGAACGTTTAACAGTTACATTTTATCACCTCTAAAAAAGGATTTTTCTTACTTTTCCCATAGGGATCAATGTTAAAGTTCAAACGCCTTAAGTTCTTGGTATAATTATGAAACCATGAATTATATTTTGTTTGTATATCAGGTTTAACATAAGCTTTGAATATATGGAAATGAAAATACTGTAAAAGTTGTTATTAAGGAAATATGAGTATCTGAGACCTGAGGGATGCTCTACCTTAAATATTTCAGGAATTACATGTACATGTAATCCCTAATATTTTGGAGATTTCATGTAATCCCTAAAATGATCAGCACGTAATCACTGAACGTTTAGGAATTACATGTAATCCCTGATTACACTTATTCTCTGTAATATATACACGTATGTTTTTAAAATATACAGTATAGGAAAGTATTACTTCCAATTGCTATTGCAACAGCCTATTTTTTTTTTTCCAGCTATGGACATTTATTTTGCCTATACATGTATATCTGACATCAAAGACCGAAAACCTGTGCGAAATTTTGTTTTACAGCCTTCATCCCCCTCCCCAGAAATCCCCCCCCCCCTAGAAATGAACATTTTTTCTGCTACTTTTTCACATATTTTTTATTATATATGAACAGCTACCTCATGGTCCCCCCTCCAATGAAAAGTTTGTTTTGTTTTTGTTTTTGTTTTTGTTTTTTTTTTCTTTCCAGAGATGAACTTTCAAATAATTAAAGCCTTTTGTTATTATTACCGGCAGTCATGACTGCCGGTATACTGTAATCAATCGTGACATACTTGCACGGATAAAATAACTCTTGGCAATATGATTGGTGAACAACTACAAAATATGCAAATATTCGTCAAGGTTATTCTGAATCTGTGCATAAGATGCTTCCATCAGGTCGGCTGAAGAGTCTAGATGACGTGACAAATGAAAGTCATATCATATCAGTGCATTTTCTTCCAAAAGATGCATCGAAAAGACTTTGTTCCGATACGTCCTACAACGAATCACAGATTCTCGGAAATTTCCGTAGCTTGAATCGGAAATAAAAACGGAAAAGCCCGGAAATGTGCGATTGGTCTAACAAGAATAAAAATTGTTTATTCCATTTTTTCGACCTTTCTAGAATAATGTCAGCTAACTGTCGGCAAGCTTTTTGTAAAAGCTAATACTTGTTTTTGTTATTATAAACAATTTGAACATGGTTTCCATGGCGGTCGACAGACGCCTCACTTCTCATATTTATAAAGATGTCAAAAAGAGTGACCTAGTCCCCATGGCGGAAACCACGGTTCGAATTGAGCAATGCGGTTTGTTTTCATTGTTTTTACATTAAAAAGTTTAATGGAAATCCTTTGCCGATTTTTACAGAAAATGGGCCTAAATCCAATAAACTTTTTGGGGAGTAACTGATGCAATTAGTAACTGTTGGCAAATTGACCGTTTTCCGCTAGATTGACTGGACTATATCACACTTTTGCAAACTGAAAGGTTGAACATCACATGTACAGATAGGATAAGCCCACAGGAATTATCATAGAAAATGTAGCAACCGGGAAGCGTGATTAATCCCTGTGGATAAGGTTTACTATCTTAATCAAGGACTTATAAGTCCTTGTCTTAATGCACCAAAAATGAATTTCTTTTTATAATAGAAGATAGTTTCTGTTTGTCATAAAATGATTTGTAATATTGAATTTCAAATATTAGAAAAAAAAATGAAAATCAAATCTTGATTTCGGGATGACAAACCGCAAAAAATGTTAGAAATTCCGAACTTGGATGTATCGATATCGGTTCTAGTAATTCAACATCCGGGATATTAAAAATGGACAGAAGAAATTGTGGAAACATTGTCTGATGATAAAACCCAAAATTTTCAATACTTATGCACTAAAGATATGCGTATGCATAGCGTTCTTTGAACTATTTTATTACCAAGGTAAATTTTCCCAATTACTTTTTGACATTCAAGGACTTACGCCAATTTTATGTATCGTTTTCTGCCGCGCCCCTTTCAATTTTTGCTGTTCACAGATCTTTCAGTCTTTGTGGATTATTGGTAGATAAACCAGCCATTGACTTTGTAGGATCTATGACAGTATGAGAGTCGTTATGGGTCTCATAGAAATTGAGTCCAGGGCTCACAATCAGATTGGGACTGATATTCGGCCCCATTCCCATAGACTAAATAATCCAGTCTCGGCTGCCAACTTACAAGGGACTGAATTCCAATATAGTTTGTTCCAATGATGATGTCATGGATAAAACTCTTGGACTTTATCCATTTCTGCCATTCAAAATTCGCAACCCTTATACACTAAACCTTTCTCAATAAACAAGGGCAATTAACTGAAAAATACAGGAATGGAATGTTGAATCTTTTTATTCTAACTCTGACAAAGAAATCTATGCAAGAAATCTGAAGAACATAATAATTTAAATAATTTGGTATTGTCTTACAAGGTGATTATTTCAATAGACTATTTACAGAGTTCATAAAATGTATTGGTTATATTGGATTTGTCGATAAAAAATTGTTGGTCTGATAAAAACTCAAGTTGTATCTATTGTTTGGACCAACAAATTTTCCAAATGTCCGACAATTCATTGAAGATTTCATTTGTATTTATATATGTAGACTTGAATTTTATGCACACCAAGACCCAACATCACAATATTTGACCTCAAGAGACATCACAGTAACTTGAGTAAGAAATGTCAAAAGTTGTGAGATGGGGTCTTGGAGTGTCTGTAATTTAGGGCTCGCGCTGGGCTTTGCAAATATCACATTTTGCGACAAAAATGTGAAATTTGCGACAGAAAATCGCGATTTGCGACAAAGGGAATTTTCTATAAACGGAGTTTGTTTAGCACTCGCCCAGTCGCATTTGTGACTTAATTTGGCGCTGGGCGACTTCAAATTCGGAAATTACTCGCCCAACTGGCGACTGAGTAAAATCTTGTCCGAAAAAATCCGTTTCGTATTTTTCCGTTCCATTTAGTTCGAGGCAAAAATCATAGTCAATCATGGGCTTATCTATAGTTGAGGAGTGCGCCGTTGTGAAATCAAGCGCTCATATTACCAAGATCACTCCTTAGTTTCATTTTGCAATTTTTATAAAGAATTTGAGGGGGCGAGTGTCGCACACCCAGCGGCATGTGGCGTTTCATTAAAGGGGTAGGAAAACCTCAAAGTAAGAGGAAAGCAATTGATACCTCAATCAAATATTGCTTTTCATCCTTTTCATAATTGTGATTACAAAAAAAATGCCGAAGAAAAATTGGGCTCCTAAAATTTAAGCTGGGCCCCTAAATTTTCTGTTGCCAGGGGCCCAATTGGCTACAAAGGTTTTCAAGTTAAACAAACTCCCTGATAAATGAGTTTTCAAGTACCGACAAACACGCGAATTGGCATTGACAGATCAATTCTACATGTAAGTAATCCAAAGTGCAGTTGAAGCGTTCAGGTGTAACATAGGTAAGCGGGTGATCATAAAAGGTGTGAAATACACTGGTAATTAGGTAGCCCAAACAGCACGAGAGCCACTGCTAATTAGATAATTGGATTATGAAGATTAACTGTCCAACGTTAGTATTCCTAATTTTGAAAATGTATTTTAACTTTGTTACGGTGGACGGCAAACTTTATATTTTTCGATGTCACTGAAAAGTTTAGATCATCACAAATGTCATAATTATTTCATTTTTCAATTTTTTGTTTCTCCCCCAAAAGAAGTACCACTGTATTACATAATTTAGATTTTAAAATTGGGAAACGTAACTTAGAAATGTCGGATTCCGTATCGGAAAACAAAATATTATAGCAAAACTGACGGCGTTCATTTTTAAAACGTCTGCAGTTCTGAAGATAAGCCTTCATTAGCATCTAAATTGAGGTTTTGAGATCTTTGTATTCAGGATAAAAGCATACGAGCTCGACGTCGTGGACCCTCAATAGCACCCCCTCTACTTTCTTTTAATTTTGCGTCATAGGCGTCGTTCTCCTGTGAAACAAAGAGTCGGTGACGAAGAATTGAACAAAAAAAAAATACTTATTTTATTTCTAGGCCATTGTGATTACGAAAACAAACCACAAATAGCTTGTGTATATATATGAGAAATATTCATCTAGATAAGTTACATGTACGTTGAGACCTTTTATTTTTTGGGGGGGGGGGATCCGCTACACCGACCTTATTTAATCAGGTCAACATTTTCTTTTTCACAACAAGCAAATATTTTTTAAGGGGACCATTTTCAAGCTACATTGAATAAATTATCAAGAGCATATCTAGAGGATGTTAGGAGCCACCTTGGAAATTCCCTAAAATGCTATTTTTTCCCGTTTTTATGTAATGTTTTTCACAATCATATATTTGGACCCCCTCCCCATCCCAGGAAAAATTCAAGGTCTGTCCATCTTTCTTTGGCTTCAATAGCCAATTCCAGGCTGTGTTTGCTATTAAGGAGTTCAAGTCATGGGGAAGGGGGGGGGGGGTCAGTACTATAGCTTGGTCTAAAAGCAAAGCTGCAGTTCTTTCAGCGTACGCCATGTTTGCAGCTACCAACTACCTTGTCAATACAGAAATCCCTAAACTGCAAATTGATGATGATAAGGCTAGAAGGCCCTCCAATGGATATTTTTTAATTAGATGGGAGGGCTTCTATGAAGAATTCTGTGACTTTTTGAGTTGGTCTAATTGAACTCATCACTTACCATGCTTACTCAGTACTGTCATTGAATTCAAACTTACTGAATATTTTGCATTTACTATGTTATCATAAAAGTAGTGTTGATATTAGTCTCTGACTTTGTTGAATCTAATACAATATGACTTTGTATGTTCTTGAAAATAAAACACATAGATCAACACATACAATATCTCTATTGAGAAAAATCAAAGTTTTTTCAGCAACTTTATTGTCGCGCAATATTGTGCTACAGCATAATTTTGTGTCATCGCGCAAACTTGTGACACAAAATTTTGAGCCAGTGTGAGCCCTGGTACTAATGCAAGTCTAGCCGTAATATGAAAATGGTTTATTATTTGTATTGTTTAATGTCATACCCAATACTTCCATTTCAAAGATTGTTCTTGTTTTTACAGTACACATTTTCCATGTTTAAGTGCCTTTCAAGAATGGGCAATTCCAAGTCCACAAAATGTGAGACAGTATCCATGGGAATGCCACAGAAGGAAAGGTCCCTGCACCTTCATGTGATGGCCAATGATCGGGAGCGTGTCAAGATGTGTATCACCCAGGGGGTTGATATTAACTATCCCTGGAGCAATCCGGCTATCCCCAGTGTCAAGGATAGCACTACGCCTCTTTTGGCAGCAGTGTCATTAAACCATGTGGAGATCACGGAGGTACGCTTTAAAATGTAGTAGTTGTATTATATAGTATTTATATATTACCGTAACTATCCCTGGAGCAATCCAGCTATCCCCAGAGTCAAGGATAGCACCACGCCTCTTTTGGAAGAAGTGTCATTAAACCATGTGGAGATCACGGAGGTAAGATACTACATGTAGTAGTTGTATAATATTGTATTTATATATTAACTATCCCTGGAGCAATCCGGCTATCCCCAGTGTCAAGGATAGCACCACGCCTCTTTTGGAAGAAGTGTCATTAAACCATGTGGAGATCACGGAGGTAAGCTTTTACATGTAGTAGTTGTATAATATTGTATTTATATATTAACTATCCCTGGAGCAATCCAACTATCCCTACTGTCAAGGATAGCACTAAGGGTGAAACGTGTACCAAATTTCCTAAACGTGTACACGGAAGGCTGTAAACAAAACGTAAACCTTTAAACGTTTCTTTGTATTCATTATTGTGAATAGTGATATCCATTAGTGTTTATTTGCAGACGTGGTCATAAATTGACATAAATACGACTTAGATATGCTTGACCAGATAAAATTCTTAACTTTGATACAACATGCTGATGTTTCGTATAGTAATAAAATAACTTTCAAAGATTCAAAAATTAAACTGTTATTTTCAAACGTGTTTGAAGGATTCCCATAATTCAAAAATACAAGTGAGTTACAAAAAAACAGTTAATCCATGGAAGGTTTGACACCGGGCCATCGAGGTAAGGGCATTAATGGGCGGAGAAATGGACACAGAGAGTCTGAGACGAAGAAATAGACATTAGTGACGGAGAAAGAGACGTTTGCGTATTTGAAGTGTTTGTTTAAAGTTTGTCAACTGTGTCCGAATCGAGGGATGCATACATAACTACATGTACGTAATCTCCGAAATGAGCAATTGCCTGACTTCGCAACTTCAGGAAATCACTACTATAGTATTGAGTATTGAGTTTTTAGAGTAAGATTTATAATAATTTTAAAGAAGATATTTTTTGCATGTTACGTACAGTAGTCCATGTACACATTTATAAATTATGTAAATGTTTAAAGCCAAAAAACGAAATGGCTCTGGTACACGTGTAAACGTTTCATCCTTAGATAGCATCACACCTCTTTTGGCAGCAGTGTCATAAAACCATGTGGAGATCACAGAGGTAAGATACTACATGTAGTAGTTGTATTATAGAGTACAAAATGTATAACACTTACATACATGTACTTTGTTGTGAACATGGTGAAATTTGTTTTCTGTCTGATCTGATGATATATTTCCAATTTTTGTCAAGAATCCCCTATTATGAAGATAAAAAAAAATCAGCAAATTCTGTTATTCAACAAAGATGCTGTATAAGTGAAAACGTGTATGAACTTTGGTGTTAAGTAGCAATTGAAGGATTCTTAATACATGTACCTTAAGGAATGAAGTTCCATTAAAAAAATTGTCTCATAGATACTGTTCCTCACTGTCCAGTAAGTCATTAGAATGTGATTCAATACCGGTACCTCATTGTTTAGACAAGTTTTGTTATGTCTCTGACATATGGCACTTAAAATGAAATTCATGCTTTTTTTTAATATAGATCTTGATCAAAGCTGGTGCTGCTATTAACCTTACAGATAGGAATAATTGTACGCCTCTATATAAAGCCGCCTTCCACGGGAGACCAGTACTTATTGACATGCTTCTTAAAGCAGGTTTGTGACATGATTTTTTGCTGCATATTTAATGATGTAGTAAACATGGTAAAATGTTTGTTCTTCCTAATATCAATAGAAGTAAGAATCAACCTGTTTATTTGTGTGTTAGGTGATCTCACAATGCAGAAAATTTAAAAGTTTTATATATTTTCACATTGAATAGATGATTTCGCACAAAAGGGGAATGTGATGCACAGTAAGAAGGGCTTAAGTATGAGTTTATATTAAAAAAGTTAGGGGAAAAAGTATTTATGTAATGCATGAAAATGATTGACATCATCTCATGGTCATAGAATCACCCATATATCTGTATACAGGAATAAGATATTATCTCTCTTATTTTACCCCTGCCAAAAAATGGCTGGGTATATAATGATGCATATGTCAGTCCATCTGTGTGCCGGTCCATCCTACGTGTAGTTTCTGGACATTTAAAGGAAAAACATTACAGACAATCACTTCATTTCTTGGATATAGCTTTGACACCAAGAAATGTAGGTCAATTTTGAATAAAGGTCAAAATTCAATATTTTGTGATCTTCGGACATTTAAGGGAAAATAGTTTCAGAGAATCAATTCGTTTCTTTGAGATAGTTTTACACCAAGATTGAAGAAATACATTGCAGGTTTGAGTATGGAATTCATTCTTGAATATAACTTTTACACCAAGAAATACAGATTAAGTTAGAATATGGAACAGAGACATGCCCTTGAAAATTCCTGACAATTAAATTTATAAATAGACGATATCATGCTTTCTGCAACTTGATTGCTTACATGTGAAATAAGTGGGATGGAGGTATTATTACCGGCAGTCATGACTGCCGGTATACTGTAATCAATCGTGACATACTTGCACGGATAAAATAACCATTGGCAATATGATTGGTGGACAACTACAAAATATGCAAATATTCGTCAAGGTTATTCTGAATCTGTGCATAAGATGCTTCCATCAGGTCGGCTGAAGAGTCTAGATGACTTGACAAATGAAAGTCATATCATATCAGTGCATTTTATTTCGAAAGATGCATCGAAAAGTCTTTGTACCGATACGTCCTACAACAAATCACAGATCCTCGGAAATTTCCGTAGCTTGAATCGGAAATAAAAACGGAAAAGCCCGGAAATGTGCGATTGGTCTTACAAGAATAAAAATCGTTTATTCCATTTTTTCCTTACTAAAATTTTACAACATTTAATGTCAGCTAACTGCCGGCAAGCTTTTTGTAAAAGCTAATACTTGTTGATCCTTTGATCAATAGTATTATTGACCCTTTGATCAATTATTATTTTTTTTTTTTTGGATACAACTCATAACTAAGACATCTTGATACTGCATTACATTCCCCGTCTTGTTATAATTAATCTATAGGTAAAATACAGGTATGTTAAAACTAATCTATAAGTATATTGATGATATGATTGTAGGTGCTGATATAAACAAAGCAGACAAGGAGGGGCAGACTCCACTGTATATCTGTGTACAGAATGCAATTGTACACTCCAGTTACGCTGCAGTAGAACAGCTTCTAGCCGCTGGGGCATCTATATACATGTATGTAGTCCTTTCTGCATTCCTTGGTGATGTTTTTATGCCCCCGGAATCAAAGATTCAGGGGCACATAATTTTTGGCCTGTTTGTCTGTCTGTCTGTCTGTCTGTCCATGACAAAAACTTTAATATTGGGCATAACTTCTGAACAGTAAGTTATAGAGCTTTGATATATTTTTTTTCACATGTGTATTCCTTGTGACAAGACCTTTCCATTGATACCACTATATTTGAACTTGTGACCATAACCTTGACCTACTTTTCAAAAACTTTAACATTGGACATAACTTCTGAACTGTAAGTCATAGAGCTTTTTTGTATGACGCCTGCGATGCAAGGGAACCACATTGTATAGAGATAACTTTGTCTGACATCTGTCTTGATGTTGTCACACTTCCACTTAAATGGCTATAACTTTCTTGATATATATTATACTTCCATCGGACTTTCAGGGATGGTCAACGACCTGTGAGATTCAAGGTCACCTTCAAGGTTCAGGTCAAATACATGCTACAAGCTTCATACCTATTCCAGAAAAGTCCAGTTTGAGAGAAAGTTTCCTCCTCAATCATAATACATGTAGATACAATGTTGATTTAAAAGAAAAAAAGCTTCTTTAGAGATTTATGTAGATTCATATACATGTATATCATTTTGATTCTTTCAGTGTGTTATTAGCTCACCTCAACGAAGTTGAGTGAGCTTATGCTATAACCCCACGCGTCTGCGTCCGCGTCCGCGTCCGCATCCGGTTAAGAAGTTTGGGGTAGCTCAGTATCTGACGAAGTGCTAATGTTACAATAACCAAACTTGCACAAGTGATTCATCTTTGGACAGTAACCAAAGTGATTCATCTTTGGATGCTGAGGTGAACCCATGCATCGGATGCAGCATCTGACCTACATTTTCCGCTTGAGTGACTTGGTTCAGAAGTTTGGGGTAGCTCAGTATCTGACAAAGTACTAATGCTACAGTAACCAAACTGGCACAAGTGATTCATCTTTGGATGCTGAGGTGTACCCATGCATCGTATGCAGCATCTGACCTACATTTTCCGCTTGAGTGACTTGGTTAAGAAGTTTGGGGTAGCTCAGTATCTGACAAAGTACTGATGCTACAGTAACCAAACTTGCACAAGTGATTCATCTTTGGATGCTGAGGTGAACCCATGCATCGGATGCAGCATCTGACCTACATTTTCCGCTTGAGTGATTTGGATAAGAAGTTTGGGGTAGCTCAGTATCTGACAAAGTACTAATGCTACAGTAACCAAACTTGCACAAGTGATTTATCTTTGGATGCCGAGATGGACCCATGCATCGGATGCAGCATCTGACCTACTTTTTCCACTTGAGTGATTTCGCTTTTAAAAGCCAATATTGAGCAAAGAATAAGTGCTACATGTACCAAACATGCATATTGGATGTATCTTTGATCAAACTTTCATAAAATGACCTTGACCTACTTTTTCCGCTTGAGTGATTTTGCCTTTAAAAGCCAATATTGAGCAAAGTATAAGTGCTAGATGTTCCAAACTTGCATATTAGATGTATCTTTGATCAAACTTTCATAAAATGACCTCGACCTACTTTTTCCGCTTGAGTGATTTTGCCTTTAAAAGCCAATATTGAGCAAAGTATAAGTGATAAATGTACCAAACTTGCATATTGGATATATCTTTGATCAATCTTTCATAAAATGACCTTGACCTACTTTTTCTGCTTGAGTGATTTTGCTCTATAAAGCCAATATTGAGCAAAGTATAAGTGCTAGATGTTCCAAACTTGCATATTAGATGTATCTTTGATCAAACTTTCATAAAATGAAATTGACCTACTTTTTCCGCTTGAGTGATTTTGCCTTTAAAAGCCAATATTGAGCAAAGTATAAGTGATACATGTACCAAACTTGCATATTGGATGTATCTTTAATCAATCTTTCATAAAATGACCTTGACCTACTTTTTCCGCTTGAGTGATTTTGCTCTATAAAGCCAATATTGAGCAAAGTATAACTGCTACATGTACCAAACTTGCATATTGGATGTATCTTTGATCAAACTTTCATAAAATGACCTTGACCTACTTTTTCTGCTTGAGTGGTTTTGCCTTTAAAAGCCAATATACATGTACTAAGAAATATGTTTGAATTGAATTTTGCTGTCACGAGGTGAGCTTCGTAATCTGTGATTACCTATGTTTGATGTTTGTTTCACAATGGATAATGATTAAGAAATAATGAAACTTTTTAACCCTTTCCTGAATCTGTATGATATTTGACTGGATTTTTCCGATTTTCGTTTTTCAGCTGTGATAACGCAGGAAAGTCACCAATCCATGTAGCGGCGCACTGGAAATTGAAGGATATGATAAAACTGTTACTGTGTGTCAACAGTGACGTTAATACACTGGATAACATGGGCAGAACTCCACTATATGTGTGTGTAAGTTCTCTCAGTACAGGACTGTACAAGGAGGACCTTAAGTATCAGGTGCCTTGTATTAAGGTACTGTATGGTGCCGGCTGCGACATGCTTAACTTGGTAGATTGGTTAAAGTGGAAGGGACCAGGTATACCCATGGACCAGATGGCAGAGGACCCGGCATTCCTACACTGGTACAAGACCAACATGAATTCACCGCACTCGTTAATGAACTTGTGCCGTAAGGTCATACAGCAAAGACTGATTCAGAGGGGAAAATTAAGGGAGCTAACGCAGAGACTTCCTGTACCTCCAAAATTGAAGATTTACCTTTCGCGCATCATGTTCTTGTTACCAACGCCTGCCCCACGATTTTAAGGATCAGAGATGAGAAGAAAAGAAAGGAACATTTAAATTTGTGTCAAAAAAAGAATGCAATAGTGCTAAGAGAAAGAGTGCTTTAGAATGTATTATTAGTGGAATGCCTTAGGAAGGAATTGATCTTCAGTTTGATCAGAAATTTTTTAAAAAGGCAGTATTCATTGATTGAGGAATTGAAATCGATTTTCCAGGCCATGAATTGCAAATTTCTTTTCTAAATTTAAATTGATGTTGTACACACATTCCGAAAGTAAGAAAAAGGTAGCCATGATTTCTGAAGGAAGGATGTGTAATTGTTAATAAACGTTTACATGAGCATGTATGAATGGTTGACATGAATAACTGATGATGGTTTACCGTTGGACATTTTTTCGTACTTTTCCTGGTTAAAACACTGGAGTTAGCTGTAGGAATGTTATAATGTACACCATGAGTTACACATGTATGTACTTGAATGTTTTGTTACAGTGATAGCTACTGTATATGATTCCCCCTTGTTAAATATTATTGACATTTTAAGAGCACTGTTACTGTTTACTTCAAAGTATAGCCCACTTTTACAGAATTGAAGCCAGTTGTTGTTAACTAGTCATTTCAAATATTGGAATTTTATTGTTTATCTGTTTTGTGTCTTTCAAAAGATTTTTTTTTGATTTCGAGAATTAGTGCCAAAGGTATTAGTTTGTGGTATGAAAATGCCCACAACTTTCTTGCTTGTTAAAGATTTATCATTTATCCCATTTGAACAATGTGCAGTGCACATTGTTAAATTATGATCAGAGTTGTGCAAGTAATTTTCTGTATGAAAAAAAAATACAAGAATACAGTGGAGGGATTTCGCATAAAAAACTGCATGCATTACAAATTCTTTTTATGACTTCTTTTTACATTTTCTTCAATTCTGTTGTTTGGCCCTAGAAATTTGTGAAATTGTCTATGTGCACATGCCTTGTTTCCTATGATTGTTCATTCTGTCCATATTTATTTATGTGGTCATGAATTAGTGCTAATTCTGCTAAAATATATATCTCTAATAGGCCACTTGCAGAAATTCATAATGGCTGACAAAATGACGAAAAATGTCCGAGGTAGGCAATTTTTGCGCGCTTTTTCATTGTTACATCACAATGGAATTGCATCTTTAAACAGTAACGTCATAATGTAAAACGACACCAAAAGATGTTGACTCAAGACATTTTGTTCTTTCTAACAAAATTGGAAAATGATCTATTAGATATAATTTGTTTCTCAATCTTTGAATAGATTACAATTTAAATAAATATAAGTATGAACCTGAAAAAAAAATCAATCTAAATCTTAGGATTTCTTTTATTTTCTTTTTTTTCATGCATTTGAATGATGAATGTGTTGAAAAATGTACATGCCTTTACATGTACGTATGAATGAAAATAATGATTTGTTTGATCTGTTTCTTTATAAGTCGTTTATCTACTAAGTTTATACAAATATTACACTGAACTTTGTCTGTAATCTCATCTATATGCAATATCGTAATATCTGTGCTATTTGTATTCTTGTTGTACAATTTTATTTCTGCTTTGAAATTACACAGCTGTAATATCTGTATGTAGATGTACATGTAGGATGTGTAGTCAAGATTTTTCGAATTTAGATTAAAATATATGAATCTCCCAAGTTTTACATGTTCTAAAGCATCAACATATTCATTTATGACATACATGTTTTAGGATGAGAAGAAGAGATTGGCATTTAATTATTTACCTCAGCGTAACACTGTCAGTATATTTGCACTTTTTGCCTTTACCTTTATATTGTATAAGCTAATTGTGTAACCTGTACAAAATGTATCTCGAACCAGTTGAAAATAGGCTGGGTTTCCACAAAATCAATCTCTGTTACACTTGTTCACTTGTTACTTCTTGAGAAATATACTGTATGTGTACTTGTTTTAGCGCAACCAAAGGGGTAGGTTCACGAACTCCCAAAATCGGCCCTTAAATTTTTGCGAAAAATAATTTTATGAAAATTATGATTCAGCATCTCTTATATTTATCTCAAATACCTGCAGAATTAGATAGTAAATATTTTTCTTTGTTAAAACGTCAGGTGCATTAGTTATGAAGTCACATTTTGACGTCATCTAGTCTGCAAGGAAACTTACAATATTTTTGGCATTTAAATAAATCTTTAAAATTAGTATAGGCGCCAACCCTCGCCCAAAATAATTTTTATGTAGATTGAAAGATAAATTGCAAATCTTAATTTTCATAAAGTTTGACCAGAATTTTGCCAATTTGTTATGATTTTTCAGCATTTTACAACTTTAAGCTGATTTGGAAGCCATATCCTTCGGTGTACAGCATGAAAATTACTTTATTTATGTGGTATTTCAAACAACCATACATTTAACTTCCTTGATAGGAAATACAATCGAAATCTAAAATATTCTAAAATTAGGGCCGATTTTCTATGTTACCAATCCTGCTTCTTTTCGTGGAAACAGGATAAAATTGGCAAATTGAAATATTAGCATAATAATGAACAGCACACTTGACTTATTTTCCATTAAAGTCTATAAGAGATCAAAAATTTAGTCTTGTCTTGAATTTATTTATAACTCAAGATCATATAATGACATATCGAGGATACATACATATAATGTCAAATAACCAAAAAACGTGTTAACGAGATGTATCTATGACATTGTTGTAACAGCGCTAACTCTGCCAAATTATGAATCCCACTCAAATTAGTACACACACAGTACTGTAGAAGTATCAATTATTTAGAGTATCAGATTTCAGATTGTGAAATATGGTGTTATAAGTAGTGAAATAATGTGTACTTAAGCCTTGATAAGTGTGCTGGTTAATATTTTACCCATAAGTACCATGTTTTTTCACAAATTAAATTTGCACTTGCATTCATTATCTAGCAGCTGGTCTGCATTATATCCATATTGCTACATAACTAGAGTTGTTGTACTAAAGGTTATGATACGATACATTATGTAGTCTGTACTTGTTATTGTACCATAAGCAATTTTTTAATTATTTAATATTGTGGATAAATAGTAAGTAACATATAACAAAAAAATCTTAATTTTAGCCCCCCCCCCCCCCCCTCCTGAAAAAAAGAAAGTTTTTCTTTTAGAAAAATATGCAATAAACATTAAGAATGACAATATGATTTGGAACATTTTTCCATAATTTTTGGTTTTGTCAATATTAGTGGAAAAAGGTTTTATCTAGAAAGTTTCTTTGACAATTGTTCGTTTATGTCTGATTTCTTGTTTGAGTTGATGAAAGCTAGTTAGGCTTTCTCAACATTAAAAAAAAAAAGTTGATTTATTTGAAAAGTCAGGAAATACCCATACTAAATAATATTTTTAGACGATATTATTTTTGAACACTGGATCAAATTCGGAATCATGATTGGATGATTGAAAAATCCAATAGAAGTAAAAAGATAAACTTTCAGTATTTGAAATTTCAAAATAAATCATTTGTTTCAGGAAATTTATATTTTGCTTATTTTTAGAACATTTACATTTAAAAAAAATCTAAGAAGGGGCTGTTAAAGGCCTGCAGCCAGTTTCACAAAAATACTTACGAATAATTTCAAGAATTTTCATAACTTTTGATGGCTTAATTCTTCTTTTAAAATGAAGATATCGATGTTTTGTTTCTGACTTTACATATTGTATGTAGATATGATAGTAGAAAACATTGTTCAATCTAAATGGAAAATCTTTTGAGCGTTTTATTGAATGACGAAGGTTACGAAAATGCCCGACATTTTCGTAAGAACTTTAGTGAAACTAGGCGCTGATTTTTGGATTTATTATGTTGATATTGTATCTTACATTTGAAATTTGTATGTATACACAAAGGTTCTGGTGTAGAACTTTATACAAGTAGTTCATAGAATGATGAACATGGTTGTACAGTGTCTTTGAATGTTGATCATTATGTTCGATTTTGTATGTATGATATTTGTACTGAGTATGAATATATGTCTCAATGTTATACAACTTCAATTAAGATTGCTTTTAGTTTAACAGAAAAAAAAAATGAAGCCAGCCAAGAGCATCTATAAAATTGAGTATTAGGTATGACAAACTTAACATTATTTACGTTATGTTACCCACTGCATCTTCACTAGCCATATCTCTTATCCTCTTATTGTCATCATTAGAGTTACAGTAAAAAAAATAGAAATTTATCGTAATATCTTGTGTTTCGAAAAATGTAATTGAAATTTGAAATTTATTGTAATATCTTATTGTTTAGAAAAATGTAGATTGCTTGAACTTGCTATGCTATCAACTTCATATTTTTGAAAGTAAAATTGTGAACAGGTTCCTTTTGGGACTTCAATTTCTTTTATTGCAGCATGTTTTTATAGTGATTTATGATGTACGTGTAATTTTAAGGGGTAAATCTAATTAACTTATTAATCATGTTAATGATGTAGGCGACAGAAATTTAATTCTTAGTTTTACGGATCCGCCGACCCTAATTTTACCACAATTGGAAAAAGAAATAAAATTAACTGATTGTACATTTTTTTCTTCTGCTCATCCGTATTACTGATTATTACTTTACATTCTCACTTAATCTTTATCATGCAAGTGTTTTAGAGAATGCCGCTTTGAAATCAAGCTGAATTAAGATGGTGATCGTGGCACAAAACATGAAATGTTGAAATTTATTGATTTTTATTTTATTTCTATTCCCTCCTCCTATTTTGAAAAAAATAAAATCTGTAAAACAAAAAAATTACATTTCTTTCGCCTTAACTGGATTGTGGAGTGCTCTCACTGCTGTATCATGTTGTCTTAACACAACTAAGTTTGAATGATAGTTCGAACTATAGGAAAACACAAATACCAGTACAATTCTGACATCCCCTATCTTCCCTTTCTGCTCCTGTCTAACATAACTTAAAAACAGTCTTCACATCATGTTTGACCCACTAGCCAGAAGACGAACTCTACCAGCTGATTGTTATAGTTTGTTTCTACTAACCCAGCAGAATTTCTGGTAGCCCCGGTTGTTGGACCAGTGAGTTTTCATGAAAAATTTTAACTATTTCCTATATTAATCATGAATAGAAGGAATAATAGCCTTATTTATAACAACCTGAAGCTTTTGTGAATTATTAGTACTCTGTCATTCCATTTTCATTTCAAAGTAAAAGAAAACATTGCCCTATAATTGAAAAATTAGGAGATTCTAAGGGAACATGCCGTTGTTGAATGTTAAAAAAAAATTGTTTTTACACTGCCTATCTTTAAATCAAGGTCGAGGACATTAATCCCGTCCTCTATATGCACCAATAGTAATTGGTGGTGTACAGTGTTTCACAAACACCACATTGTGTGTATAGTGTTTTCTGTGTGTTTTTATGTGTTATTGTATAAAATGGTTAGGCACGGTCCATTTGATATTCTGGGGGGGGCTTGGGTTTTTTTCGAAAAAAATAATTTTGCTCTGAATTTTGATGAAAAAAATAAATTTGCTTATGGTGTGACAGAAAAAAATAATCTTGCTCTTACAAGTAATCTGAATTTGAAGAATAACCATACAATTCGCTTAAAATTCCTGAAAATTTTTCGGCTCGCTTCACTCGCCGCAGTTTTTACTTTCTATAAGAAAATTTTGGCTCGCTTTGCTCGCCATAGTTTTCTCCAGTAATGCCAAGTTCAAATATGAGAAATATCGAAAAGAATGTGCATGTTACTGAATTAACAATTCCAATGCTTAAATACATTATCAATAGATCTATAATTTATTACTATTAATAGATACATGTATCACCAAAGTGTCTAATTTTATATACAAGATAGGAAGGAGAATTTAAATAAGTTTTACACTAGTTTTCATTTCTACATGTAAAAACTTGCATCAGGCCCTCTTAGTCTTACATTTTACATGACCTTATATACACTTTGTTTACTAAAAATTATATATCACATATTGTAAAAATCTTTCATCTCAGTCTCAGTTTAGAAGTGAATACAAGTTTTACATGAAAATAATGTTTTGAGTAATTTAAGTAAATATAAAGAATTTCTGCTGAAATAAACACAAACATTCACATCAATTGTTATAAAAAAATTTCCTTGCTCCAACTTTGCAAGAAAAAAAAAATTTTGCCCCGGTCCGGGGCGAAAAAAATAATCTTGCTCCGACAAAAAACCCAAGCCCCCCCCAGAATATCAAATGGACCGTGCCTTACTGTGGAATTTTAAAGCCTGTTTCTATTTGACATTGTATGCTGTCAAATGTGAGTAATTGTTATAAATGATTTTAATATTTTAACCTTGTATCCTTTTGATCAATAGAGATTAAAGCTGAATAAATGCTGCACAATAGTTCATTATGTTTCTCCTTGACGACAGTAAATCTGCTTCTTAAGAGAGCTTGATTTACATAGGGGAAAAGAAGCGTTCCAACTCTGAACTTCTGGGCATGTTATTTGGTACACAGGACATGCATGTTTTTAATAATATACATGTATACACAACCAATGTAATGTTCCCTAGGATGAAATTATTGAAAGGAAAATGATGCATATCACATTTAAATGACCACGACGGCACAAACTCTGCAGAAACATGCCGTGGCAGCTGATCTTACTTGAAAACTGGTCCCATGGTGAACTAGATTTTAACGTCAACTTTTTACCTGGAAAACACGATTCTAAAAAACAAAAAATGAAAGTGTGCATTGTGATGCATATTTGTATTCTATAATGTCATAATTTGTGTTTTTTTTACAGAAATGCAACACACAGCAGGTGGCTATCGCATGAAATGCGCTAACGCCCATTATATGTATGATAACTGCACATGTATGAGTTGATACATGTAGTTTCAAGTTCAAGAGGCATGGACAAGAGTGTTCGAATAGGAAAGAAAAATGTGTTCGAATATAGGAAGTGTTCGAATGTGTAAACTCCGATAAATACATTTGTATATAGAGCGATAAATGCACTTTCTGGGTGTTGCATACCCGTAATGATACACAAATTATGACATTTATTCTATTTATATGCACCACAGTTGTCTGTTTCATTCTGGTTTTCGCGTCTTTCTAGGTAAAAAGGCAACGTTAAAATTAAGGTCACCGAGGGTTCAGTTTGAAGGTTAGAACAGCCATCGCGGCATGTTTCTTTAGATCTTATGCATTGTTACATCACGAGCATTTTCATGCGAAATGAAAACAGGTTCCTATCAATAGGTTCGTCTCTGGGAATTACATTTGTTGTGCATATATATCCGTAACAAAACACAAATTGAGAGAAGGGAAAGTTAGAACTTTACATAGAAACCTCCTGCTACCTATTGGCGAAGATGATAGTAAAGATATTGAATGTTGAAAGTTCAAGGTTGAAACTTGGTGAAATAGAGTTGAAAAGGTCAAAGCCTAGATTTTTACCGAGAAAGAGAAACTCTGTTTTGACAAATACAGAAAAGAATGTAGTCAGTTCTGATTCAAACCCTGTATCAGAAACGGCAACAAATTTGGATTCAGATTCTGACGATATTGTAGTATTGTTACAGAAGCCAGTTACACAGTTGCATGTCTGCAGAAAATGAGCTTAGACAAGATCTGACGTTTCGGATACTAGTACAACTTCCTTTGAATCTTTTCAGTCATCAGATTTATCAAATACACCATCAGTTACAGATACTTCTCGGTATAGCTCTGGTGAAGAGGTCACTCAAGTTACCCATCCACGAGAGGTCACTCAAGTTACCCATCCACAAGAGGTCACTCAAAGTTACCCATCCACAAGAGGTCACTCAAGTTACCCATCCACAAGAGGTCACTCAAAGTTACCCATCCACAAGAGGTCACTCAAGTTACCCATCCACAAGAGGTCACTCAAAGTTACCCATCCACAAGAGGTCACTCAAGTTACCCATCCACAAGAGGTCACTCAAGTTACCCATCCACAAGAGGTCACTCAAAGTTACCCATCCACAAGAGGTCACTCAAAGTTACCCATCCACAAGAGGTCAATTCCCAGGATGTCATTCCTCAGACTAGAAGATAGATCTGTAAGAGATCGATCTAAACCGAAATGGATGACTACAGGAGAATATCAAATATCAAATAAAATCTGTGTTTGAGAAACACGAATGCCCCCGTTGGGATATTTGACAGTAAAACAGCTGAAAAGTAGTTTCATATTTTGAGGTCAAGATTAAATTTGGTATCTATGGAAAAGTCTTGCCACATATATTCATACGTGAAGTATGAAAGCTCTATCACTTACCATTCAAAAGTTATGGCCAAGGTTAAAGTTTTTGCGGACAAACAGACGGACAGACCAAATACTGTATGCCCCCGAATCTCCGATTGCGGGGGCATAATGATGTAGTCTGTCAGTCTCTAATGCTGCTTGGACAAGCAGGACCGATTACCTAAAGTCATTGGTTTCAGAGAATCTATATAATGACCGACCCTTCTATTTCTGAATGCTTTCGTTAATATTCGATTCTGACAGACATGAATACTGATAAGAGTTTTTTATGTACATAATTGTTTATTTGTTTTCTCTCAGGATTGATATTTGGAAAATTTTTGTTTTGTTTGGAAAAGTGGTAACATTCAGAAACTTTTCTTCCCTGTTTTATACGGTAGAATTTCTTCACTATTTTCAATTTCGGAATGTCGTGGAAGGCATTTCAACGAAGGTACTGTAAAAATTTCTACCATACTTTGTGGAGACGAAACTCTCTCCTTATCCTGTAATACACGTATAGTAAATGCTGTTCAGACATTCATTAAACAGAGTAAACGTTAAATTTCTCTTAATTTATCAACTTACCTGCACTGCACTGCACCTCCTCTTTCCCTGTATCTTCCTCTTCTCTATCTTCTTCACTTCGTGCACGTCACACAACGACGCACATATTGTTTTATTACATGACAATAAGTACCACTGTAAATCTTTAAATTGATACTTTTTTTTGTATATACTTGTATGAAGACGGCTTTCTAAGTTGTGAAAACTTGTGCCCAATCCAATTGTTTACTAAGACAATAAAATATGTTTCATTCAAGTCATTTCTGTTCAAAGCGGGGGGAGAATGTGATAGTGTGGTTGTCTACATACTAGTTTCTTTAATTAATACTTCGTAAATTCTTTACTAAACTGTTCTATTCTCTTACTAACAAATCAGTATTTGCGGTCGCTTTGCGTTTGTCATCCATGGTTTCGCATTATACATTAGAAAACGACCGTCATTGTGCCCTTGGGATCACGAGTGCAAATAAACCATAGGCATATATGGTTAGCCTGGGATCCGTGGCCCTAAACAAACACTCAAGGGCCAAGGATCCCAGGCTAGCATATGGTATCCATAAAGAATCACAATATGCATGAGTCATGTTACTCATGACCTCGATGGGTACATCACTGTGGATAGATACGCCCCCTCATGGGTTTAAATACAAAATGCATTGGCATTCTGATGAGTTGTGCACATCAAGGTTTGCACCCATCTATTACATTAAAGTGCCTTTTCATTTTTGAAGCCCACATAAAACACAGTAAGAACATAAGCTCTCGTTAATGAAATACCGGCGTGGCAGCTTGAATTATCAATTATTTATACGCCGCACCCAGACGAGTACTGTACCCAGTTTCTCAAAAATTCTTGCGAAAAATTTCGGGAAGTCATTTACCGCCTTCTGCATTTAACAGGGACTTGGGGTTGGAACTATATAATGTCACGAAAATTTGTCGGAAGCCTTATACGTATATGTTCATATAAAAATTAATCTTATTCGGTCGCTAGATTTGTTAAAATGACAATAAGAGGATTTTGACACGAATCATGGAGTTGGGGAAAGGGCCCAGGTATTTAGTCTATGAATATGGTTATTTGGTTTCAGGATTTTTCATAAAAAAAAAACGATCAGGTAAAGATTATCTCCACTGCTGTGAAAAGTCTGGGACAAAATATTTCAGTTTAGAGAAATAGGAAGCAAATAGGCGGTCACTGGTACTGCAGTCGTGCAAAAAGTGTTCAGCTTGAAACTCACTCAGACTCCCTCTTTTTGACCTCATCTCCCTCCTTGGCATTCCTCCCTCCCATGAGACCAAAATCTCCCTCTTTTTGGCCCAATCACCCTCTTTTCACATATTTTCCATAGAAGAATTACTCCAGATGGCGACATTTATTCAGAGCATTTCATGTGAAACTGCAAAGCAAAATACAAGAAAAGACATAGTTCTAATGCAATAAATTATTGACACATGTTTCGTTGTCAGTTATTATATTTGTTCAGAGAACGTTGTTCATAATCACGTCAAGTTTCAATGCTGAAATATTTTTCATGACTGACCAACATGTAAATGCAACACCTTGCTAAACTAAATTGTTGATGCAGACAAGGAGACGGACAGACAAACAACATTATTTTAAAAACTGTCATTATTTTGTCCTAGTAATTTGGATTTTGATTTTTATTCCGTAAATTACATATTCTATCAGCAAAAAAAAAAAAAAAAAAAAAAATCGCCAGAAAATATTTTAATTAGTTCAAGTTAATTGGAACCTTGAATTTACTTGAACTAGATAGGATCGCCCCCTCTCAATCAGTTTAATTCTTTCCGGAATTTACTAAACAGAAGGTTTTGTTTTATAGTATCGCCTTAAGTGTCCTCGCAGGTGCGATAAAAAATCTGTTTTCCCAAAGATTTTCAACTCTGTAAACATCACGATGAGGATGAAATAGATTGACTACTGTTCTTTTGCACCTTAAGGTATTCATTGTTGTCTTGTTTTTCTTGTAGCATTTCGTATTCACGGTGTTCCGAAGGAGTTTAAAAAGTAAGGCTTGACCCAGAAACTTGGACACAAAAGGTTTGGCCTTGCTTCTGAAGAATAGCATTGTTTTTGCACGAATATCTCGGTATCAAGTATTTACGACATATCTTAAGTATTAAAAGCAAAATGTTCCATAAAATGATGATACTTCAAGACTGTGACAGCAATATTTCATGAAAAGATAGTAAAAAATAGATTTTTATTTAAAGAGCACAATAAAGTACATGTAGGATCTGAAAACGGTTCTTGATTTTCCGGCGATTGGAAATGAAGGATGCATTCTCCAACTATATTGCTCCAAGGAGTAAACACTTTCTAAGCTAGATAAAGCAACCCACTCAAAGTCCAACAATTATTGCTGAATAATAAAAATGTTGAAAAGGCTCTATGGATGGACTTTGAAGCAAAATACAAATTAATAGGACAAAATAATGACAGTTTAATAATGTTGTTTGTCTGTCCGTCTCCTGGAATTTTCGAAGCATAGCTAAATTTTTTTTATTAATATACATATTTCATAAGATATAAGTCCCAATTCCCCTTTTGTTATCATAATACCGGTATTTGAAAAATGTATCGTGAATATATATTAGAAATCTTTCATTTTGATAATATTTTGACGTCAGCATTTCAAAATTTTCTCTGGTGAGCCTGCGCTCGCCAGAATTTATTACATACATGTACGTTATTTTCAAATGATGCTGTGTTTCATATATACAACACATATACATTACACTTAGGTCAATAAACAAGAGCATATGGGCACTAAGAAAATGAAAAGACACTGAAAAAGGCACAAATAGTGGATTTTATTCCAATTCTCGGGAAGAAAATTTGCTGACTCGCTATTGCTCGCCATTTGTTGTACTGACATTAGAAATGACGATCAATAATCAAGTACTACATGTATGATGTGAATAAGATTTTAAGCTTTTTGCTCGCCATTGCTCTCCATTTACCTGTTTTAAAGTATCAATAAGTATTAAGTAGAAACAGAACTGACATAAACTTTATTTTCTTGCGTTTGCTCTTTTTTTATGCCCCCGTAATTGAAGATTCAGGGGCATATAGTTTTTGGTCTGTTTGTCCGCAAAAACTTTAGCCTTGGCCATAACTTGTCAAATGGTAAGTGATAGGGCTTTCATATTTCACATGTGTATTTCTTGTGACAAGACCTTTCCATGGATACCAAATTTTTTTTTGACCTTGTGACCTTGACCTTGGAGTTTGACTTACTTTTGAAAAACTTTAACCTTGGCCATAACTTTTGAATGGTTATTGATAGAGCTTTCATATTTCGCATGTGTATTCCTTGTGACTAGACCTTTCCATGGATACCAAAATTTTTGACCTTGTGACCTTGACCTTGGAGTTTGACTTACTTTCGAAAAACTTTTACCTTGGCCATAACTTCTGAATGCTAAGTGATAGGGCTTTCATATTTCACATGTGTATTCCTTGTGACAAGACTTATCTATGGATACCAAAATTTTTTGACTTTGTAACCTGGAGTTTGACCTACTTTTTAAAAACTTTAACCTTGGCCATAACTTTTGAATGCTAAGTGATAGGGCTTTCATATTTCACATGTGTATTCCTTGTGACAAGACCTTTCCATGGATTCCAACATTTTTGACCTTGACCTTGGAGTTTGACCTACTTTTGAAAAACTTCAACCTTGGTCATAACTTTTGAAATGTTAGTGATAGGGCTTTCATATTTCACATGTGTATTCCTTGTGACAAGACCTTTCCATGGATACCAAATTTGACCTTGTGACCTTGACCTCAAAATGTGAACTACTTTTCAGCTGTTTTACCGACAAAGATGCCAACGGGGGCATTCGTGTTTCAGAAACACATGTTATTTATTTATTTTTTTATTTTTTTTCGCTCTTCAAAAAATTTGGACTTTAGGACCCCCCCCCTGAAAAAATTCCTGGATCCACTAAGAAATCAGAATCCAGATAGTAAAATACGGTTCCTTTAATGTATCTGTTTGTATTTAAAGCTGTTCCAATATATTTTGATGCAATCTAATAAGTTTTTGCAAGAATTTAGATTTATAAAAAAATTCCCCTCTTGAGTAGTTTGCACGCATATTTTCCCCCACGTATCAACCCTGACCCCCTTCCCCCATAGGTGAGAAAAAACACTGGGATCTAAAACTAAAAGCAGGTATTAAATTGTCTTTGACTGTGACATTTGACCCTGGAAATGTAACTTTGAGTTAGGATTTGAATACTGTATGTACCAAGAATATACAAAACATCACATAAACTCAGTATGAAGATAAAACATGAGTCAACTCGGTGTTCTAGGGTTTTATTAAAAAACCACTTACCAACGGGTAAGTGCCCACCAAAAATGTGCTTACCCAGCAAGGAAACTCACTTACCAAATCAAAAATGTCAGAATAAAAAGGGGATGTTAATTTTCTATGGCGCATCCTAGCCATTACCATGAAAATAATTCATTATGTCCATGATGTCCAGAAACATTGTCACACTGAAAATACATGCATGCAGGATGACTGCTAAAATATGATCTTGTACTTTGGGGCAACTATTTACTTCTGTTTTTTCAACATACATGTATACACGGAGAGTGTAATGGGGATTGTGCTTCAAAATTCACTTACCAACGGGTAAGTAACATTCTGTTTTCCAGTTACGCGACCACAATTTTCACTTACGGGTAACGGGTAATGGAATACTAGAACACTGACTTGAACTTGATTTCATGATTGTAATGTATTGACCCTGAGAATTTTGAATTGATTGCATCCATACATGTATGCTCCAATACTCTACAAGATATCGGTATCACATGAAAAATACATGGTAGGCAGGAAGGTAGAGCTTAGTGAGTAAATCTTATTGATCTAGCTAGCTTGGACTTGACCTTGAAAAAGTAATTTTGATTAAGAAAAAGACTTTTAAGACCATACTATTACAATGTAGAAGTATCATATTAAAACTTGGCATGGAGATACATGTTGAGCATGAAACTTGAACTTGATTTCAGGTTTTGACCTAATGACCTTGTGTTTTGAATTGTGAATTAAACCAAATTAGCTTGCATGGAAATATAACTTTATGAGTCAACATGATTGATTGAAGGTGAGGTACAAATGTATTGACTTTGATGAGGTTATTTATAGAATAACTGTCTTTTGGAATGTGATTATACAGGTACTGTGATAAGTTAACCTACAATGGATCCAGGAATTATGTTCCATAATGCACGTTAGCACTTTTATATGATAAACATAATTCCTGGATCCATTGTAGGTTATCACAGTATAATCACATTCCAAAAGACAGTTATTATAAATATTTACATTCTAGTTTTCACGCTTAAGGGGTAACGAGTGTCTGCTTGTATAAATGACAGAAAAAAATAAAAATCTCAATAATTTTTTTCAATTATTTGTTATTATTTACTGAAAATATGAGTGATTTTGAAGCATATGACATTAGTTTTGATATACCTTTCCATCAATACTTCATCAGAAACTGATATTGAAGATGATGACAGTCTCATGAGACAATGCATAAAATTTGTACACCTAGTAGAAATCTAAAAAAATTACTGTTGCAGAATATTTTTTGGGGGATGCAGCTTATGTAATATTAATGTACTGGGACATAAAAAGTAGAAAAAAGCATGAAACAATGAGGTATCCAGCAATACTTTTATGTTACAGCTCGGCAAATCTGATCAGCTTCAAAGTTTCAAATACAAAAGTTGCTAGAGTTATCTTTCCTGTAAAATATATTCCTGTGAAGTAAAGGCAATCACACGACATGCCATTTCCTTCTCATTTTCGAATGAAAACCTGATCCTTTTAAGAATTATTTAGACTTTCTAAATTAACGTAATTAGATTTTTTTCCAAGGCGGGGTGGGGGTGGGGTCCAAGCAAATGAGGGGGGTCTCTAACCTATTGTTGTTATAAGATTTATACGTTAAGACGAGAAAAATCAGCCAAATAAAATTAAATTTAAGGTAGGGGGAATTATACAATTTTGAGGAAATAATCGGGAAAAAGAATAAGTCCTGACGATTTCCACTGATCCAGAGCACCAGACCTGATAAAAACTATGCTATATCAAAAAATAGATGCCCTAGTCTTTTCGTTTAGCCGTAAAAGTTTGAGTGAACATTCCCATTATTTAGCGATCAAGTCATTTGGATCTTATCCTCAATGTTTTAGAAAGTTGTGCTAAGATTTCCTGCGTTGAACTAGTAAAGAATTGTCAAGTAAGAATATTTCCAGTGCGACAACGTTTTGGTGCGAGTCAAACCGCAACCTTTTTATGTATCTCTTTGTTAAAGAGTTCCGATAATTTGTAAAATTTGATTCTGACTTTAACGGGAAAACAATTAAACACGGATTGAAACGAACTGATTGACTGTGCGAGTTAGCTCGCTTACCAGCCACTCGTTACCCCTTAAAATGACGTTTAGATACGTTTAAAACTCCATTGCTTAGGCTCAGTTACTACGGTATATACAGTCATAGTTCAAATCAAGCCAAGTTACTATGAGTTGACGTCATAGTTCAAATCAAAATTGGGTGTGAGAACCCTGAAGTTAAACCTTTTGGTTCTTTTTTGTTCGTTATAACTTACTTAACGTTTACATCAATGACACATGATCTTACATGTATCTATATGTGGTATGTTTTGTTGGAGACCCTTTCCTTTTTCTACTTGCAGATGGAGGGATACTTACAACAAATAGTGCAGTGTGCATTGAGTAAAGTACTGATTGACAAACTATCATATATCGAGGACATTTGTATCAGTGCAGATGTTAACATTGTTGTGGATCGTACAGAGACTTTCAGGTTCTTTGTTAACGAGAGAATACAGAAGATCAATGCTTCTCTGTATCAGGAACAGTTTGCTTTGCTGATAGGTGACAGATTGGCAAAGCTGTCTCAGACTGAAAAACACGATGTCGGAACTCAGTGTGAAAATCATAAAGAGCAAAATCAAGATGCTGAATGCCAAACAGATGCAATTCTACAGAATTTTGGAAGGGAGTCGTCTCATACTAGTACAGAGGCAGATGAAAGTGTTACGCCACTTACAGCAATACCACAAGATGGGATTCGAACAGGTATAAATGCTGTAGAAAATGCTGAGGGGCCTATCGTAGACCAAAAGGAAGATAATGGCATCAAGTTTGCCAAGGATCAAATAGATGAAGTTTGTGCTGAGGAGAACCAAACAAACTTGACCAAAGAGAAGGATGTCACTGCAAAGAAAAATGTTGACAATGATGTTGATGTTGTTGAAGATGTTATGAGCATAAGTACTATAGGTATATTGCATATCAAATTTGAATACATTTATTTTGTAAATTCGGCATTTTCCACTTTTTTAATTATGTGTGTAACTTTGAATGATAACTGATGAAGATTTTATAATTTTAGTCTTTTAAACTTATTTTCAATTGATAAAAAAATATATTTTAAAAGTTTAGTGACCTTGATGTATCAGCATCTTTACTATTTAATATCAATTCTCTGTAAGGACCAAAGTAAGTTGAAAATAGCATGTCACAGATTTTGATAATTTTCATTATATTACATGTTTATGATAACCTAAGAATGAAAATACACCTCTTTGATGAAATTGACCTTCCGTTGCCATGGTAACAAGGCCCAAATTTTCAACAGGTATTTTGAAGTCTAAAATAAGAGGTTTTCAGGCATCTGGTTGCCATGGAAACCGGTATAAATTCAAATTCCTCATAACAAAAAACATTTATTCTTTACTTCTATTTTGTCAATCCATATAAAATTAAATGGCACTCCATACAGTAAATCAGCAAAATTCAGACAAAAAATGTCAATATTTTCCTTGAAAATATACCCCAAAATTAGGTCTATTTTTCGTCAATTTTGATGTTTTTCACATTTGAATAAAAAAATAAGCAATGGGTAAGTTAAATATTTCTTAATTAAGTGTTAATGTATGTTGACTTATCTAAAACTTGAGGTGAAAATCTAAGTGGGGAACATAACAGAAATGCTAGTTTTAAGCTGAAAAAGTGGTTGCTATGGCAACATTTGATATCAGATGGTCTCATGTATCTTTTGATTCACTTTTAATATATATAGACAAAGTTGGCAATGGCAAAGGTGTATGTTTAAGATAACTTTGATGAGTATCAATTGCTGTATGACCTTGATTCTATTCCAAGGTCATTCAAATATAGGTCAAGGTCATTTCAAATTTCCGAAAAAAATTATTCCAAAATTTGAGTTTTTCTTATTTTTGACGTCGTTTTTTGTTGTTTTACTATACTTATTTTGTTTGGTGTTTTTGTTTGATTTAAGTCTTCCAATAAAACAAGAAAATAAGATAGTGCTTAAGTATGTATGATATTTTTGTATAGAATTAGTCTCGTCCAAAAAGAGAAAAAATCATGAAAAAATTTCCATTTCTGTTACAAATTGCCGATGAGAAATGAAATACTTAAAAAATGCTGATGTCTATGAAACAAAGGGAATAGATACAATCTTTCGTGCATATTCAATATCATATAATGGATTCCCATAATTTCATAACATTTTAACGTGACATCATATATTTCCCTTGAAAATTCACAAAAAACGCTAAAATTTAATGTCTAAGTTTGAGTGACCTTGAAATTAAACGATATGACCTTGAAATGTTTTCAAGGTTATTTTCTAATTTATATCCTCTTTGTTAATGGTCACATGAAGTTTGATTATAAAAGACAGAATAAGGCCTTCACAATAGCCCTTTAATGTTTGCATGTGCTTTAACATGTGTCAAATGTTGCCATGGTAACCTATTTCGGCATTTAATTCCAAGAAAACCAAAAAGTTCCCCACTCCAGATTTTCTCATTTTCAGAAGACCACAAATAGATATGTAAAAAACTATAAGCTTTATTACATAAAAACCATTGCTTTTGCAGTAATTGCATTACAAAAACTGGCAAAAAGGGCCTAAAAAGGGGTTGGAAAAAGGCCTCACAAATGCTTGAATTTTCCTTACGTTTGATCCCAAATAACAGTAAAATAAGAATAAATGGTTCAGATTTCTAAATTCAATATTCTTATGGAAGGACGAAGGAATGCTTTTGGGGAGATTCAATTCTCCACATATTTATATTCCATGGAAACATGGACCATGAAAATGTCTCGTTTATCACGTATTCCAGACCCCCAAAATTTTTGACATGGTTACCATGGCAACCAATGCTCCAATTCCACAATGATATCTAAATTCCGGCTTAACACATTATACATGACTCTTGTACTAAAAATCTTTCATTTCTGTGACATGCTATTTTTCAATGTTGCTGAAATTGTTTGGTCCTTACAGAGAATCGGTATTGATAGATACATGCACATCTTATCATATTACATTTGCAGAAAATGGTACAACAGTAAGTAGCGTAAAAGTGGCTGTAAATAGGCTAGTCCTGATAGATGCTGAGGTACAGACGGAAGAAACTAGAATGAAACCAGAAACAAAAAGACGTCCAAGGAAAGCACGAACTCAACAAAAGAAGGCTAAAAAGAACTCTCAGACCGGTAATTTTGCTTATAGTCACCAAAGCTTATTTTGAGTGGGACAAGATGACTCCTACTTATTTTCTGTACATAATTTTTAAAGATGGTAAGCTCTGACAAATCAGATGGGAAAAGATGGAATGAAAATGTTCTGTTTAAGGTTTTAGGGGTATAATACTGTACTTTTGGTTGTTTTCATACAGAAAATATAAATATTGGCAAGTTGGCTGAGGTTGCATGACCTCAGCAATGTTCGGGACTATACATGGTGAGTTGAATACAAAAAAAAAAAGAAATACACATGTATATAAAAATATATATGATATTGCAGTACATGTTCATGATATTAAACTGCCTTTTGACAAAATTGTAATTGTACCCTTGATGCCGAGGTTAAGATCTGTTCTTTATAAATCAAATTATAAAAAGCAGATACTGATAGTATAAATTTTAAACATATGAAAAAAGTATCGTTATTTATTACAGAGTTGAATGATACTCCTGTTGAGATAAAGACTGAAAATGATGAAGTTGGTGGAGATGTCAGAGAACAACAGCCCGTTTCTGATCCTGGATCTGATGTCGAGGAGTTGACGGTAGTACCCGCACTGCCCCCTACCGAGCCGCAAACGACAAAGACGAAAATGGAACTTATTTCTTGTCCGTTATGTCCTTCTATATTTAAAAGTCAGCAAGGTGCGGAGAGCCATCTTAGAATCAAGCACGATATCGGTAATGTCTACGTCTGTTCATTTTGTCAGGAAGTCTGTCCTTCCCATAATGCTCTAACACAACACCAGTTAGATGCACATGGAACTGTTGATCAACATATCGAACCAGAGAAACCAAAAAAGAAACGAGGTCGAAAACCAAAAGCCGCAAAATCCACTCCAGGACAAAAGAGTACTGCTATAAATAGAACCATCAAGAAAGGAAAGAAAAACTTGTCTGTTGTCATAAAAACCACTAACGTCAAACCATCTTTCAAAAATAAAGGCATTCAAAAGTGTCCTGATTGTCCCAAGGAGTATTCCTCAAGAAGGGCATTAATGAGGCACATTAAAACCGTCCATGAGGCCAAACGCTACCAATGTGACATATGCGGGAAAATATTCACTAGTAAAGAGACGCTTTATCATCACCGCCGTGGAATACATAGCGACAAAAAGCCATATCAGTGTGAGGAATGTGGTGCCACCTTCAACTTTAACCACAGTCTACGTCTTCACAGGCTAAAACATAGCGGTGTTCGACCTCATGAATGTAAGGAGTGCCATAAAACATATCTTACTGCTAACCACCTTAAAATGCACATGCAAGGTGTTCACAAGGAGAAAAAAAGTCATTCTTGTCATATCTGTGGTAAAGCATTTTCTTACACCACCAGCTTGAAGGTACATATCATGACACATGGTGACATTAGGCCATACAAATGTAATGTGTGTGGTCAGGGCTTTGTCAACAGCCATTCTCTGAAGTATCACCGGGAATCCAAGCATTCTTCTAACACCTGGTTCGACTGTGATATTTGCGGCAAAAAGTACAAGACTGAGTTCCTGATGAAAACACATCGTCGCCGACATACACCAGACGGACAACGATACATGTGCGACATATGTGGGAGGCAATTCATGTATAAATCAACCCTCGAGATTCATGCCGCGGTACATAGTGAAGAGAAGTCATTCACGTGCTCTCAGTGTGGGAAGTCTTTCAAAACTTATGCTACTCTATACTCCCATCAGTACGTACATAAATCCGATTCTCCATTCAAATGTCCAGATTGTGGTAAGGCTTTCAAAACAAAAGAAAGGTGTAAGGCTCATCAGAGACGGCACTCTGGTCTAAAACCGTTTGAATGTGACCTTTGTGGACGATGCTTTCCTGACAAAGGGGGTCTCACCAAACATACTAAGACAGTTCACTGTGATGTGAAGAAGTTTGTTTGCGGAGTTTGTGGAAAGGCCTGCTCAAGGGCAGATAACTTACGTGTTCATATGAAGATCCATAATAAGGGTTCTGAAGGCCCTATCAGTGTTCCCTCAGGAAAAAGGTCAAAGGGCCGATCTGCAAATGCAACATCGTCGAATGATTTAGAGAGCCCTACACTGAAAATAGTTTTCAACCAGAATAAAGATGGATCTAATTCAACGGCTGAGTCGTCAACTGCAGGTGGCGACTCAATGCTTACAAACATTTCCTCCCCCAACATTTCCCCTCCCCCCAGCATGGCACCCCTCCCCCGAGCGTATCAGGATAGGCTGGATCCACCACCGTTTATACCTAATGCTGAAAACATATCTGTTCCTTCTGCTTTAAATCTCCATGCAACACCATTGACAACCCAAGAATCAGAAATTAACCCGCTGCATGGCAGCACAGTAACATTGCATCCTGGGAACAGTACCAATCCCATGATTCCCTCTTCCCTTCCTCAGATGCCTTCAGTGTCCTCGTACATGTATCAGATGTGGCCATATTTACATCCCCACGCGGCTAATCAGCAGACTAGTGATAATGGTAATCCTTACTACTAGGAATTGCAGGAGAAACATAACCGTCAAAGTACTCCAAATGCGCACAATTCTAATTTGCGGTTGATAACTTAATTTTACAAGTTCCTTCTCATGATTGGTAAATTGATTTTAAAAAGTAAAAGAATTTACATGTGAGGATGAATCGTTAAGCACTACAGAGCTAAGATACTACCATTTCATCTGATTTCTTCTTGCCTGTACATTCAACTTCTATGTGGTACTGGCGTGTTCAGAAAGTCTGATGTACGTATACCATTAATTACCTTATAGTGTCAACTTTAACAAACCATGTCAATTTACCAACATTTTGAAGGTACTCACCAAATGAATTTATCAACCATAAGAAGCAATTCACCAACTATTATTGTCAACACTTGTAGTATTTTGACTATAAAATGATTAAGAACATGTACATCTCTGCCCTTCATTACATTCCTGCTACCTTATCATGTTTAGAAATCTGTAAAAGTATTTAAGTTTGGTGGTGCTGTTTATTTCATCTATATTGCGTAATATATTTAAGGAATTTACTAACTGTGTCAGATTGTTATATTAAGATGTTTGAAGTACACGTATACCATATCATTATTGATTCTTTCATATTTTTGCGTTTTTGTTTCCTGTATTATACACTTGGTACATGTATGCGATATACTTTTGTCTGAATTTGACATCAAATGAATTATAATAAGATCAGTTTATATGACTTCCTCAGTTTCTTGGTATACCTAGCTTAGATTTTGCCCAGACTTGGGTATGTTAATTTCTGCTTAATCATGATTTTAATCAGAAGAGTCAAGTATTGACTGTTTGTCCTCAATAATTTATCAGATGATTTATGAATATTTTCTTTATATTATTTTACTGAATCAAAAGACACCATTACGCCCTCGTGCAACTTTGTTGACAATGGGATATAGTAAAGCCACAGTGTGTTTACGGGAGGGAGGGTGTGTTGTGTGTGTGGGTTCATGAAAGCTATGGACACTCTAGAGGTCACAGTTTACATTCAATCTTAATCAAACTTTGCATGTAAGTTGTCCATGAAGAGAGCACTTAGTTGACGCCTATTGATTTTCAAAGTTAAGGTCAAGGTCACAATAGGCTTTATTAGGAAAGACCTGTTGAATCTATAGAGGTCAAAATTTACTTCGGATATTCATCAAATTTTCCATTAAAGTTGTTTATAGAGAAAGAACGGCACCTATTGATTTTCAAGGTCAGGTATTAAAGGTCATAGTCACAATGGGCGATAGTTAGAAAAAAAAACTGTTCATATTATTTTAAAATAAGCAGATCGGATAAAATAGATATTAGTATTATGTTGCCATGATGGGGATCCTACACTTTCATGACTTGTATTTTTATTTTCTATTTATATCCATCAGAGGAGAAATGTGAGGAAAATTTCAATAATACAAACTGGTATCTGGTACAAAGAATTCAGTCTTCAGTTTTTTTTTCTTTACCTTATTTCATGATTTCATACTAAAAGGTTAAGATGGCATGCTCTCAGCGTACATATCTTTATTATATAATTTCACATTTCTTTTTTCATTATTTGAAAACTACTACATGTACTGTATTACTTTGATGTCAGGGTTGGAAATATAGCAGTAAATCTATTGGCTGTATGTGACAAAGAAACATTGATTTCAGACTAAGATTCATGTTTACAAATACCGTATAACCAGAATTTTTTCGCAAATACGAATTTTCGCTTTATTCGCGAGTTATTTTGAATCGCGAAAATAAATTCCCGCGAAAAATTGTCTTTGATATGGTATATCATAAATTTATACATAAGTTACAATTTGTTCTTATTGTGCATACAGAATCCTTCACTTTTTCCTAAATAAATGTTCAGTGAAGTGAACTGAGTGAATTCTCATAGAGAAGAAACTAAAAATTCAACAATGAAAGGTACAAAACAGTACTAACATGTGTTGATATTTGTATGTAACTAGGGAATTGCGAAAAATTGTACTCGCGAAAATGAAGACACCATATTTTACCATAAAATCGCGAAATTTGATACTCGCAAAAATTTCTAGTTATATGGTATACAATGTCTGATGCATTTAATGATAGATATATGTCCTCTTCAAGAGTAGTAGTTATAAAAAGAAGTTTTCTGATATTTGTTCGAAAATTTTTAAGACATATTTATCTTGTTATATTTATGGTGTAAAAAATCCAATTATTTTCATTCTCCTCTGTAGAATATGAATGCTTTCCTAATTACATGTATGTAGATTTCTATGCCCTTACACAATGATCGGTTGGCTTTCTACCTGCTTTTGTCCTGTATGTGTTTGTTTGTCTGTCCGTAACTCTGACCTTGCTCATTATCTTTCAACGGTAAGCAATAGGTGTGTCATAACACATGTATTTTCCCTGTGAATTGACCTTTTAATTTGTATCAAATTTGATCTTGAGACCGTGACCTTGACCTTGATGGAAGGGAGACTAAGCCTACACAGAATTTTGGGGCATTTTTGTTTCACAAGCTGATCGAGGAAAAGCACATTCTATTTGCCCATCTGAAGTTTGGTACTGTAAACGTGGAAATTTTTGCGTGGGGGTAATTTTCACGTTTTTCACGAATCGATAGACATCATGAAAAATTCTCCCACGCGAAAAAAAATCCCCACTGCATTCTTACCATGGGAAAGACATTTTTATTGTGAATATTTCCCCCCACGCTTAATGTCTTGATGTTGGAATCACGAAATTTTCCCCCAGGGAAAATAACCACGTTTGCAGTATTTGATCCCTTTGATTCTGAATGACACTATTTCATTATCATGATTATTGACACATATTCTTTATTTTAAGAAATGAAGTATTTCCAAATCAAAAAAGAAACTTTTTGACCTTGAGCATGATCTAAATAAGAAATTATTTGTAGTTTCTATAGTAATAGGGTTATCGCATGAAGGAAGATAAGGGTGTTTCACAAACACATTTTGTTCATGATGTTTTACAGTATTGTTAGAGATTTATCGTAACTTATATATTGAGTTTTTGCGGAATACAGAGTTTCTTCCCCTTACTGACGGTATCTGACGTAAAACCATTGTGACATCATGAAAATGGTATGGTAACGTCGATTTTGTACCGTCATTTCCCAGACTTTTAGGACTGTTTCCATAGAATTTGACGACGTCATAATCAGTCTACGTCAGATACCGTCTTAAATGGGAAGTAACTCTGGTTTTCGAAAATAGCGAATATGCACAACCTTTGTAATCCCCAGAGATGAAACTATTTATTGGAACGTGTTGCATTTCAGCATGTAAACTCAACAGAAACATGTAGCGACAGCTGTTCTAACCTGCAAACTGAACCCATGGTGACCTCAATTTTAATGTCGCCTTTTTACCTGAAAAAATACATTTTCAGAAAACAAGAATGAAACTTACAATTGTTGTGCATATATATAGAGAATGAATGTCATATTTTTTTTGTGTGTGAAAGCACTTAGCGATTGCCTGATTTTTTTTCATGCAGGGGTGCCCTGTCTATACTGAGTATATATAAAGATGGAACTTTGTTTACTTTGGTCAGCTTCAGCGTCATGATCGGTATAAAGTCTGATCACTATCCAATGAAATAGTGATATGAATCTAGTCCTCATGTTGCATACATGCATGGCCTAATGGAAAATTGCATGTGTATCATTTAGCTTCCCATTATCATCCATTTTTGCGGACAATATAATGTATAAGAAGGTGTTCTGGAAAAGATATAAGTTTGACAAATACTACACCGTTATTTTTACATGCATCATAAACGATACATATTCTGATATTTAAGCTATTTGCACCCAGTACTTTCAGTGCTTAGATTTGTTAAGGGTATCTAACACACAGCTAGTGCATTTATCGCATGCAATGTGCTAATAAGCATTACATGTGCGATAAATGCATTTGCTGTGTGTTGCATACCGGTCACAAAACACAAATAAAGATACTTATTTTCTATATATTATATAACCAGGATGTAACGTTGATTCTGATTGGCTGGAGCGCGAGTCATTATTTTCCGATAATGACCGCTGACGGAAGATAATGACTTGGTGTGGTATTTGTCCTGATTTCAGTATTTACAATAAAAATGAAGATAGTTGTTTTGTTTAATTTTAAAAGCTTAGATACACTTTTCACAAAAAAGTGCAATTAATCATTAAGTTCTTAATAAAAAATTATGTGTTCATATTAATTTGAATCATTATTTTAAATATACATGTATGTAGTCTTACAATTCGTTATATAATATAACAAATAAGGACTTGGCCTCGGTCATTATGTCATTATAATGACCCGATGAGATTTGTAATATTGACCTCGGCCTTCGGCCTCGGTCAATATGACAAATCTCATCGGGTCATTATAATGACATAATGACCTCGACCAAGTCCATATTTGTATAATATCAGTACTTGGATTACCTATGAAAATAAAATTATCATAATAATAGTGTGTGTTGCCTGCAAAGCAATGCAGTGTTTAGTGATAACATTGTCAATTGTCATCTGTCTGTCTGTCCATCTGTAAGGCAGTTACACTTACCCTCTAAGCCACAACTTTGTAACTACCAGTATGTTATGCTTTAAACAGGAGGAAATCCAGGTCACCTTTAAGGTCACTTACCATGGCAGGTGATATTTGAACAATACTGTTGAAAGTCAGAATTATTTTGTCTTTTGTGTGTTTTATTTTTCTAAAGTTCATTTCTTTTCAATTTGGATAGATTTGATGATTTTCAAATCTCTTTTAGTCTTGGGCCAAACATGATGGCTACATTTGTAAAGTTGTTGTTTTGTATATTCCATGGCTAAAATCTATAATTTCAAAATGATTCTGTACCACAAAAGTTAGAGGTGGGTAAACTGAGATACCAACATACATGTACATCAAATTTTATTTGTTTCCATGCTAAAAATATTTTAGGGTTACGTAGAAGCTAAACAGATTTTGTTTGGTTTTCATTGACAATAACAGAAAACCAATTCATTTTGTTAAGTTTGTTAATCATGCTTGATATCATTTGATCTATTAAATAATCCTGCAAAAATATGTTTGAATCGTTTCTGTTGATGTGATATAAAAGGTGAAATTAAAAAGAGACTGAAAATTTAAATTGAGCTTAGATGGCAAGATTAGAGCTAAGCCAATCACAGGCTCTCAAATTTCTCGTCTTATTTGTGAAGAATGTGTGAAGAAACCGTCTTCATGGTCGTCATGGATTCAGCATCCTACAAAAGCTTATTTATTGATGCTCCGCCCACGTCTTATTAATGTAGAAACTTCAAAATACCTTTTAATCTATACACAACATGCTATACATAGTGGAAAAACCAACAGATTATGTCGAGGTCAGATTCACATTTTTAGGGATAACAGCATCATTATACATAGTATATAGAACTTAATCTGATCACTGATGAAGAAAAACGTCATTTCGTACAATGTCAAACATACTTCATATCCTTTGACTCTTGATGGCCATATTATGTGTGTCTGTCCCTCGAGGGAAAGATTCAAACTTAACCTTCAGCTCTAGGATCTTTGTACTAATAGGACAAAGGTCACTGTGATGGAGGCAGAATCCTACAAGCTTTCAACACGGAGGTCAAGGTCACAACACCTTGGAACAAGATGCAAACCAAAACTTTGTTCTAAAGATTTTTGTGTTGACTACAATTGAGTTTTCATTCATAAGAATAACTTAAAAAAAGACCATTATTATCAAGAGCATGGACCATCGTTACAGCTAACAGCAAAAGAAGGGGAAAGGTGAAGAAATTAAAATGACTTTTAAGATTTTTAAAAGTCTTAAAATTATTTGAACATGAGGCATTGACCAGCTTTGTTCAAAGGTCATAACATACATCTACATCAACAATTGATGACTATTCAACGGCGTGAACAGATCGCTACTATATTTACAAGAATTCTTAGTAATGGAAATTACAAAAATAGAAAAGTTAAAAGATAACAAAGAACAAACTATTTACAGCTTCTATATATGGATACTTAACAAAAATTATGGTTCTGAACCTTTAGTTCTTAAAAATAATCCAGACAAACCTTATAAATTTTTGTCATTCACAGATAAAACTGGTAGAAAGTAAAACTTTTTTCATGCTGACACTTCGTCTCCTTGCTTTATGAAAGTGAGGGAAAATAAAAACTCGTCCATCCATCAGTCAGAAAAATTTTAACCTTGAGTAAAACTTTTGACAGGTGAATGATAGGGCTTTCATATTTCACGTGTATTCCATGTGACAAGACCATTACACTGATACAGAAAATTTTGACCTTGGAGTTTTACCTTCTTTTCTAGAATTTTAACCTTGGGCATAACTTTCGAATGGGGAGTAATAGGACTTTCATATTTCACATCTATGTTCCTTATGAAAAGTCTGTTCCAGTGGCAATGAAAATGTTGACCTTGATGTTTGACCTACTTTTCAAAAACTTAAACCTTGGATATAATTATTGAGCAGCGAGTGACAGGGTTTTCATTTTTCACATATTTATTCCATGCGACACCTTTCCATTGGTATCTAAATTTCTTCACCTTGACCTTTCGGAAAACTTTAACCTTGGGCATAACTGATAAGACTTTTCTATTTTCACATCTGTATTCCTCATGACAAAACCTTTTGATTGGCAGCAATATTTTTTCTACCTTATGACCTTGACTCCAGAATTTGAAATATTTTTTGACATAACTTTTGAGTGATACAACTTTCATCTCTAACACCTTTCCATTTGCAATTAAATTTTTTACCTTGGGACCTAGACCTTGAAGGTTGGGCTATTTTTGTGGACCACAATTCTCCCTGAAGTTGCTTGTTTAACATGTTTACTGTTTTTCATTGATTCCTAAGAAAAAAAACAAAATGTTTGTAGGAAGAATTTTCTTTATTTTATATTACAAGAAAATAACGTTTGACAAAGCATCTGAGCATGATAAATATAATAAATTTCCATGAAGCTCACTAAATAATATTGCACTATGATCACATCTACAACTGTAACAAAACAAATTTATACACAACCAATTGTGCTCACATGAAATTTATATGAAATGAGCATCATATAAATTTCACATGAAAGTTCATGTGAAATTCATATAAATTTCATAAAATGTATGTGAAAAAAAAAAAAATCACATGAATTTCGCATAAATTTACTTCACATGAATTTTACATGAAATTTTCTTTTTGTTACCTTCAAGCAAAATGGACTTTACATGCAATTCTTTTTAAAAACTTCACATGAATTTCATGAGCAAATTTTCATGTAAATTTCATGTTCGTGTTCAATTCACATAAATTTCATGTGAACTTTTATATAAAGTTCATGTAAATTTCACACGAATTTCATGAGGCACAATTGGCTGTGTATGGTGGATTTCATGATTGCGTAACTAAGGAAAGAAAGGGGGGATGGGTGTTTAACACAATGAGGGTAAGGAAAGGGGGGATGGGTTGTTAACACAACGAGGGTAAGGAAAGGGGGTAGAATAGGCAACAGAGAGTGTGGAAGGTTGAATTATATAGATTCACTTTCACAGCAAGTTAAAGAATTATTTCATAGGGAATAGATAAGCTCTTGATACTGTTATTTCACTAAAACAATTTTGATGATAGAATTCTTTGCTTGAAAACAATTGATCGGATATTTCAGAAAGAAATTTGAATAACCCAAGATTAACATTTGCTAATGCAGAATGTTCGAAATAAATTCTGTTTTGCAATTCAATCTATAATTTTTTGACAATGATATAAATAATCATATTGGTCCATTTGGCAATTTTACAAAAAAGGTATGTTATACATATAAATTATACTATCATGAATCTTTAATATTATTGACAGAAATAAATTTGGCATGCTTTTTACTGCTAATAGTGCTGAAATAAATGCATTATAATATTGTTAATTAAATCATACATACACGCACAACACTGACTGTCAGAGAAATGATATGTTATAATATTACATGTAATGGTTGAGGAAGGGAGGAGGGGAAGGGGGGGGGGGGGGGAGAGTCCCTCCCTCTGAAAGACAATCATACATGTAATTACAATATTGATCCTATATTAGCAGAAATTCATACTTCTATTTTTGCACAATTGACAGAATGGATCTGACATTCAAGTTCATGTATCAATTATCTTTTTAAAGAAGATGCTTTGTTTAACGAGGCTGTGTCTAATTAGAAAATGATGAATTTCTACCCAAGGTATTATGACTAAATTCAGATCATATAATTGTAGTATTATAAAATTCATTTTATGGGAAAGAAAATAGAAGTTGACTGTTCAGTATTATGTAGGGGTCATCTCAAAGATAATGACATCTTACAATGAGACCTTATGGGGTTTTACTGCAAAATAATGATTTTTCTCAAATTTTTCATATTTCTGCACAAGAGATTTTAATTAAATTCATGTTATTTATTTGTTGTACTTCAAATATCATTTTAAGAAAAAGAAATTGGAAGTTCACCGTCATCAAATTTTTCTAATTAAAGAAGACCTCGTTAAACAAACGCTGAGAAAATACCTGGTATCTTAGATGGGTTCAATTTTCTAGAACAACTTTTTATATACATTGTATAAAGAATAAGTAGCATATTTATGGCTGAAATACAAGCTCTTCTGAACTTATGTTGTTATGTCAAAAGTATTCCACACAAAATAAAGCTTCTGTATCTGTATATGGTTTAGACGAGATCAAATCTGACAGACAGACAAACAGATGATGATAAAGTGTTACATAACCAAAGACTCAATATATACATTTAAACTGATACAGGGTTTAAACTCATAGGATTAACTTAATTCTCAATGAAAGAATGGTGGTAAATGTCCACTAATATCAATGTATCGAACCATTAAAGTAGTGAGGTACATGTAACAAAAACACCATAGATACGATACAATAATTTAATATATCATGTATGATGGAACACAACCAAAATGATGAAATTAAAAGAACATGGCTTCACTATAATATAGAACACAATCAGTCATTCCCCCTACAACATGTGTATTAACCACAGAATTTCCATCATAAAAAGAGGTATTAATTTTTCCTCTGATGACTGACGCACATGTATTTGAAGTTTTTTTTTTTGACTGAGTAAAAATAACTCAAAAGGTTAAAAGCAACAAGTCATGAATACAAAAAATTTTAAGTAAAGAAATAATTGTAAGTACATATTAATTAGAACTTTCATCAGTAAGGAAGGGATTGGCAATGAAATTATAACAAAAATGTATGATTTTGATTATGTTTTAAACTGCCTTGAAATAACTAGCATGAAAATGGATGCTGCAAAAAAACAAGATGTATTTGTTTGTCAGCAGCCATCTTTCGTGCTCAGTTAAACACCAAACAAGGTGAAGGTCATAACAATGCATTCCTATTTTTTTAAATTTTTTTCTCAATGTAGTTACTCTTTTCAAACTATTGATCAAAACAGTATTGTAATGGATGTTCTAGCTCTAGCTTAGCAAAGAATGTGATATCTATAGCTATCCTAGGTTTAAAGAATTAAGCTTTTACAAAGTCTCTATCTCTAGAGAGTGTTCTTTTAAATGATATCGAAATTTAAGTTACAGTCTCTAAATGATGAGCAGTGCAAATCATGTAAACTTAATGCCCAATTTATCCAATAATGGCAGTTAAGTAAATACATCATATAATTAGATTTAATGGAAATTGACCCTTCCGATTGTGGGAAAAAAATGCAAAATTTCGTGACGTCACAATGCTTTTACCTCGGACAAACAAGCTTCGAACATCGAAATTGCATTGTGACGTCATGGAATTTCTCATTTTTTTCTGCGTCTGGAAGGGTCAATATTACCATGCATACCATTCCTTCTCACATTGTTTTTAAAGTTAAAAGCTACATTTAATCTGAAATGTATGGGGTATAATGAACACCATCTTATCCTAACATACTTAACAGCTTAAGGCTGTATTTTATTTTGCTCAATCTGAAATAACTGTTTATGTATTCCATAAAAATTTGAAAATTGTTTTTAATTCTCTTTGTCCAATTTTGGGTATTGCAGAGTACAATTCCTTATATGAGAGATGAAATGTTGGCCATGTGACATAAAAGCCAATCAAAATTGAGTTACCAATCCTAGGTTCAGTCTACGACTTTACTACTCTCTGATTAAAGGACAAACTTAGAAGACATTGTCCTATGTCAAAATGATACCATGGACTGAGAATTACAGATACTATAATGAGATTTTTTTTGCGATTTTTTATAACTATTTCTCATTATCATTGAATTTCATATCTAATCTTACACTGAAGATTTAGTTAACAGCATAAGATTGTTTACATTTTCCTTACATAACAGTAATGCAGCCTTCATAAGAAAGCTCAGCATCAATCATAAATGCAATATACACAGTCATAAACAAACAACATTAATGCATACAGACTTACATGTACACACACTCCGCCACAGATTTGCATCATCGGCACACATAATTATTTTTCACACACACACGACACCAATATCCTCTCCTCTCCTCACCTATACATACACACACACACACGTATGCACACACAACTTCTATACATAGCACTTTCAGGTCATCTACAACAATGAGGTAAACAATCTATCATGGGACATACATAACATATCAGAGATTAATTTGGCATGAGATCTCGTAGGCACCTGGTTATGGAATGATTATCACGTTTCAGGCTAAGTCTTGGCATCTCGCTAGACACCAATGTCAGATTGTAACTGTAGGGAATGTTTCTTTGATTTGCCTTTATCACTTTTAGCACCATGTTCAACACTCTGTTTTCTATGATGACCTATAATGAGAAAGTAGGATATGTATATTTTCATCTATAGAATTCGAATAATACTGCATGGATATTTTTTTTTGTGGAATGACAGAGAGGAAGTAACATATCAGAGCCAAGACACATTTATATTAGTAATGCGATATGTGTACTAAGAATGATACACATCTAATTGGCTATCAAAGGCAATACTATCATTTAAATATGACTGCACTTTGACCAATCTTAGGCAGCAGATCCTGTCTTTTATTGACCTGTGACGCACATACTGTGTATGATACAGGCACAGATGTTATACACAAAGTCTGTACATTTTGCATTGGCATGGTGCTAAGGTACATGTATGTGCAGACTGCTTTGTTTGCCAGGTGAAGTCACCATACAAAGTGTACCAACTTTGTATGTGAACATTGGCATGGTGTTAAGGTACATGTATGTGCAGACTGCTTTGTTTGCCAGGTGAAGTCACCATACAAAGTGTACCAACTTTGTATGTGAGCATTGCCTCCATCATCAGGTACAATCAATTTCACTCCATTTCCAACATATAATCATTTATTAATTGAAAGCATATATTAAAGTATGATAGTTAACCCTTTATGGTGCCTCTGTACGTACAACTTACCTATAGAAACTAAAGCACTAGTATAGCTACACCAGAGGCCCCATCAGGGGTCCATTCCTCATCTCCTCTATATAAACAACTTACCTATAGAAACTAAAGCACTAGCTATAGCTACACCAGAGGCCCCATTAGGGGTCCATTCCTCGTCCCCTGTAGGGAGTTGGACTATAAGTGATAATACAGCAGCTTTTTGGTGACTGAGAGGCTCCTGTGCTATCTGACTGGGCTTATTATTGACCTAAAAGACAAATCAATAAAAACATAATTAATATTCATCTCAGACATTACCTATAACTGCTAACAGGCTCAAACAATTTCCAGGAAGAAGTCAAAGCTGTTATGTATAATTTTTCTTCTGAACAGACCACATGCCAAAATTCATAATGGCTGACAAAATGCTGAGGCTGGTAATTTTTGTGCACCAATTCGTTGTTATGGCAAAATGTCTTTTAAAAGTAACATCACAATGAAGATGCTGACTCGGACATTTGGAGCTTTCTACCAAGATCGAAAATTGTTCTATTAAAACTTCATTTTCTTTTTTTCTCTTTATTTTATCTAATACTACTGTCTGTTTAAGGTGATCTACACCTGTAAAACCTTCAGGTCTGTCTATATACATGTATATAACAAAGTGGAAAGACACACAGACAGACAGACAGCCTACCTTTTTCCTCTTTCTGAGATCTAAGTTTTGTTCTTTTTTATCTACACTTTCAAACTTTCTATCTATCTCCAGAGTTATTGTAGCAAACGGTCGACTGGCCATCTCCTCCATTTCTACCATCATACGCTGAAAATCATAAATTGTAAATACAAATACGATATTACAAATAAAATACAATCAAACTTTCTATCTATCTCCATCTCTACCATCATACGCTGAAAATGGTAAATATAATGAATATATAAATATGATAGAACAAAATTGAAAATCAAAATCAAATTCTTTAACTTTGCCACGTCCTTTTGATATTGTTATTTAGATGTAAGATCATCATGCTCAAGGGGTTACACAACAAATTCATAATGTCATTTGATATTAATGATTTTTTCCCATAAAGCGTATTACCAGTATTAACAACCAAAAGATACCCTTGTAAACACTGAAAACAGTGCTGGGATTATAATACTTTGTAATACAGAATCACCTGAATCTAGACATATACCAATGTAACATACCTGTCGTCGTCTGTAGTTGTCGTATTTATGTTTGATTTTATACAGTACGGCTGCTATGATCAAAAGGGCGAGGAAACAACTGAAAATAAATAATCATTCTACAATAATAGTACAGATTGTTGATGCATAAAAAAAGATACACTTTCATTTTAAAAAGGAAGGATAATTAAAATAAGTATTTTAGAAAATAGAATTTTCTTAGAAACTAATATTCTATCCCACTTATAAAACAACATTTCTTGATGAATCTTACACCAAGAAATTTGCTAAATACACAAAGTACTTTTTCAAATTACATTAATTAAAAATAAAAAAAAAATTTAGGAAAATTTAATTTAATTTTGTTACACAGAGAAATGTAAATCATACGATATTTATTTTCCTTTGTGATGTGTGAACTTCTGTAACTATTTTTTTCACTTTGAAAGCAAAAATATTTATTGCTCAGGCTATATAGATGTTAAAAAACTCGGCTACAAAATTCTTATTGTAGTTGTTCTTCTAATCAAGGGTCACTTGAAGAGGACTGTCTCAGAATTAAATAAGAAAAAATCAACTTTTGGCACAAATACTTAATATATACTAGTATATCAAGAATTGAACTAAATATATTTAATAATCGCCTTCAAATTAATTTTGCATCAAACTAATTAAGGTTGATCTTTCCAATGTTTTAATTTCTGTTATTATGCTTGATTCAGCAATAAATTAATAAAGATATCCAAAGTTGAGTAATTCTGCATGTAAGAATACTGCAAGAGGGTACATTAAAAAATGACATAAAAAGTTAAAAACAGAGCGAGCAGATAGGCATTGGTTTGTGCATCAAAATTCAGAAAGTCAAGTACATATACACAGAAAGCAACAAGAAAATGGATAAAACAAGAGGTATAAGTAAGTAAGACAGAAGTAATAACAGCATGGAGGTGTTTCATGATTGTAAAGCATACTTCACTCATTTTATTTGTAAACATATTGTAATCAAAGATTACGAAGCTCACCTCGCGGCAGCAAAGTTCAATTTAAACATATCTCTAAGTACATGTGTAATAAGAAAATCACTAAAGTGAAAAAAAGTAGGTCAAGGTCATTTTAATGAAAACTTGATCAAAGATACATCCAATATGCAAGTTTGGTACATGTAGCACTTATACTTTGCTCAATATTGGCCTTTAAAGGCAAAATCACTCAAGCAGAAAAAGTAGGTCAAGGTCATTTTATGAAAGTTTGATCAAAGATACATCCAATATGCAAGTTTGGTACATGTAGCACTTATACTTTGCTCAATATTGGCCTTTAAATGCAAAATCACTCAAGCGGAAAAAGTAGGTCAAGGTCATTTTATGAAAATTTGATCAAAGATACATCCAATATGCAAGTTTGGTACATGTAGCACCTATATTTTGCTCAATATTGGCCTTTAAAGGCAAAATCACTCAAGTGGAAAAAGTAGGTCAAGGTCATTTTTTGAAAGTTTGATCATAGATACATCCAATATGCAAGTTTGGTACATGTAGCACCTATACTTTGCTCAATATTGGCCTTTAAAGGCAAAATCACTCAAGTGGAAAAAGTAGGTCAAGGTCATTTTTTGAAAGTTTGATCAAAGATACATCCAATATGCAAGTTTGGTACATGTAGCACTTATACTTTGCTCAATATTGGCCTTTAAAGGCAAAATCACTCGAGTGGAAATAGTAGGTCAAGATCATTTTATGAAAGTTTGATCAAAGATACATCCAATATGCAAGTTTGGTACATGTAGCACTTATACTTTGCTCAATATTGGCCTTTAAAGGCAAAATCACTCGAGTGGAAAAAGTAGGTCAAGGTCATTTTATGAAAGTTTGATCAAAGATACATCCAATATGCAAGTTTGGTACATGTAGCACTTATACTTTGCTCAATATTGGCCTTATAAGGCAAAATCACTCAAGCGGAAAAAGTAGGTCAGATGCTGCATCCGATGCATGGGTTCACCTCAGCATCTCAAGATGAATCACTTGTGCAAGTTTGGTTACTGTAGCATCAGTACTTTGTCAGATACTGAACTACCCCAAAAACTTTAACCAGACATTGACAAAGTCATTCAACCGGAAAATGTAGGTCAGATGCTGCATCCGATGCATGGGTTCAACTCAGCATCCCAAGATGAATCACTTGTGCAAGTTTGGTCACTGTAGCATCAGTACTTTGTCAGATACTGAGTTGCCCAAAAACTTTAACCGGACGGGGACGGGGACGCGGACGCGGACGCCGGGGTTATAGCATAAGCTCATCTCAACTTCGTCGAGGTGAGCTAAAAATCATTTAAAAATGTGCTTTTTCAATGGCTGAATCCTTCTTTTCAAACCAAAATTTAATCATTTACGGATTTCCTAAATGGAACAAACAGTGAAACACTGTCTGGATTTTATACATTTACAGGGAAAATGTTGTTATGATGTCAAATAAATCAGTGATGTCACAGTTCCTTATTAACATATCTATGACTGAAAAACCAATGAGACTCCTAGAACTTTGTTTGCTGTGTGATTATGCTTATACACATGTATCAAGGACATTTTCTTTAATCATTTTCCAATTATTTTGGTTTAACTCCAAAAACCATAGGCTTGACCTAATTGGGAAGGACATGCTTTACCCAAATTGTGCCCCCCCCCCAATCACTTTTCTGAATCTACACATGGATGAGTGATACGATACAAGGCACATATGTATATTATTAGCAATATAGGAGAGCTCTGGGTATATAAACAAGTGTAGGCAGACTTAGACAGAATACAGTAAAATGTGTGACTTTGTCAATTTTCATTTTTTTTACATTTTATCACATTTTCAAAAGCAAAGGAAAACAATTGATTTATATGTATATATAGTTCTTTCTTCATATGGAATGGATGTGAAACTAAAAACACTCTAAACTGAAAACAACAGCTAGCAGGATATAGGTATTACAAAGTTTTCTTTTAGGCAAGTATAAGGTATGAAAAGCAACTGTGTTACATGTACAACAAAAAGTTAAAGTGACTAAGTAGGTATATAACATATTAAATATACAAACCACATAAATAAAGTAACAAACTCTAAGAGTTTCAAGGAAGTCAAGGGCATATTTGTAGCAAATGAAATCTGAAAATGAATGCAACAAAAAATATGTCTATAACTTTACATATAAAGTCAAACTACATGTTTACTCAATACAGGACTCAACATTTCTGATAAGGTAAAAATTTTCTGTTGCATTTGACAAGTTCAGATTTCAATGCTTAGAGTAATATGAGAAAGAAACAAAAATTAGGCCACAACTTTAAAGCAGAAAATTTACAAAATAATTTGATTAGACAAACACAACACAGAAAGGGTGAGCCCTGCTAGAGTTAGATTCTTCTAAAACATACATGTACATGCAAAATTCTTTCTATTTCTCAATCTCATCACAGGAATATCATATACGGGATTTTCATTACACAGATTTACTTCCCCTTTGGGTCGGTATCTGATGTAAACCTATTGTGACATCATAAAACTCTATAGAAACCAACGTTAAATTAGGGAAAGTACGCTACAATACAGATCTTTCTATAGAAATGTTATTACGTCATAGTGCTTTTACGTCAGATATCGTCCCAAATGGAACACAAGCATACACCAACGAAAAGACGGAATTGTTCACAGACTACATTTTCTCCGTTCTCTTTTGGTAAATAATCAAGGATAAAGCAGGTTAAAGGAAGACATTTGTAAGGAAGCAGAAAGGAAAAGGCAAATGCATGTATGTTTTAAATGGTTAAGTTGAAGGGTGAAAGACACCGGTAATATGGGTCCTCTAAGACCTAATCTGACATTCCCATGCCTTACTTACCTGAAGAATGTCACAAAAAAGTGAACTAAATCTATTTTAGGGAACTGGGAAAATGATATCTGAAGAGAAAATTCATGACAGTGGTTATTTATGTACTAGGAAATGGACAGCTTGTTTTTGATTCAAGGGTTTTTTTTTACACATGAATTTAAACAAAGTGTAAGAGAATTCAGTACATGTACAAAATGTAGTATGTTTTCAACACAAAGTGAAAAACAATAAAGAATTTCCATGCAAGCTAAACTTTGGCCTTGCAATATTAAACTGCCAAAATTGGGCTTTGATTGTTTTTAAAGTCTGGATAACATTAAAAAGGTCCAAAATGGGCATTTATAACTGCATAAACATTTATCTACATGTACCTTCCTATAAAGAGGTGGAACATCAGAAATTGATAACCCCCCGTTTACACTATGTTCCCAGCAGCCATGGTAGCCACGTTTCAAGCCACGATGGACGAAACTTGGTGACCGTGTGACAACGTAGGGGAACGGGATCTACAAACGTAACTAGCCGTGATTACCGGGGCTGGCGGGCCAAATGTATAAACTGTCAAAACATTTGTCACAGCAGCCCACGGTGCAGATAACCTACTTTAGAAACCGTAGCAAAACGGGTCGAACGCAACGAAACATGACAGAACGTTACAGATCATGATAAAACTTGGGACAGTGTCTGTAGCGGAACGGGAAGCAAAAGTATGACTCAGCAACTTACGATCCCCGTGAAGTTGAGTTACGGTCTGTCAAGTTTCTCTCCCGTTCAGCTACGGCTGCTATAGGGCAGATGCGAGTTTTATCAAGGTGTGCCACGATTTCTCACGGCGAGCTAAGGAGTGTGTTAGCCGTTTCGTCACGTTCAATCACTGTACGTCCCAGCTTGTTACGGCTTACTTCAAGTTTTACTATGGCCTGCCACGGTACCACAAGAAGCATAACAACCCAAACCCTTTTTTGCAGCTTTTTATGTCTACTTTTCCTGGCAGTCATGGTTAATTGTTGTGGGCCTTGACAGAACTTGGTAGACGTGGCGAACTTGATTGGATCGTAACAAAGCGTGACAGACCTTATCAGAGCGTGGCAGGTCATGAGGGAATGTACAAAAATCCTTATCAAGCCGTAGGTTGAAATGTAGTGCGCCGTCAGGTCTCTGGGATTCAGGAGCTGCGGCTCATCATGGATACCTTGATAGACCGTGCAAAACATAATGAGACCTAACAGAACTTGAATACCAAGATAAAAACCGACAAAAATCCTATGGCCTGCTATGTTTTGGGCCATCGGAACTGCTGTGGTCGCTGAGAACATGGTGTAAACCTAGGGTTAGAGACCTTCAATAAGCTTACTTTGTCTGACCCAATCTAACATACATGTACATTCATTAATATCTGCTAAAAATCTTTACATGGTAGTTTTGTACTTATGCAGAAATAGAGACACCAAATTTTATGGAAACCGGCATAATATTCACAGAAACAATGCTGAAATTTTTATGTTTCAATATACCTTTTGTAAATTAAGTGATGGATACAATTATATCAGCCATCATCTCCAATGGGAAATGATTATGTAAACATAAAAAAGGTGGAATTACATTATACTGTAAATTGCTTTATTTTCATCAGTACCAATTTTCGTCAACTCGTTTAAAATGACCATTTCGTCAGTACGAAAATTCGTCAACCAAGGGTCCCTAAAATGTAAATTCGTCGGTTCAAATGCCTACTTAACATTTATATCCGCCATCAAATTGTCACATCCACCGTATGTGTTTGTTTTCATTGTTTGTTTAACAATTATCGGTAAACAAACAATTGGAAACATGTATATCATCTAGATTGTTATGAAAACATATCATTTGGTCATTAGAAGTACATTATATGCAACTTTGTGTGCGTATTCAGTTTTTATTAATTTGTCATTTGCCTGTAATAACATCATTTAACAATGTATTGAAACTCGGAGCCTGCATCTTCTTCCTCCCTCCTCCCCAGTGCTCCCGGTTTATATTTAAGTTTACCAAGAGACCGATTCAATTTTTCTTTATCACAATTTATTTTTTGTCAAGAGTATTTATATTCGTCAGTACGTTATTTCGTCGAGGAAGGCACTGACGAAAATTGGTACCTGACGAATCAAAACCAATTTACAGTAATACAAGAGGATGAAGTGATTCTACAAATTGCCTTTATCATATATGAACATGAACATGTGTCTTTGGTGCAAGTAGCTTACCTGTAACCAGAATGGAGTTTTAAATCCGTAAACATAAACAAAGAAAGTGGTGTTTTCTGAGGATCCGAAGGAATAATCTCCGTGTTGGAATTTGGTACGGAAGTAAGAACATGCATGCTGATCAACGTAGGTACGCTCCGTCTTCATGTGATCTGTGACAGAAATTGTGACATTTAGGCTTCAAAAATTATTTTTACTTTAAAATTTGTTGAAACTTTAAGAAACTTCTTATACATGTATATATTGAAAGAAGAAAGCATCGACAACTACTTGTACACTTACATACATGTATCAAAGTTTAAATTACAGGATATACAAAAGAGATTCTCTATAAGAAATAAAATGACAGTCAGTTTACTTTAAGGTGAAAATTTATGTGAACAACATTTACTTTAAAAGATGATTAATAATTTTTTTTAAGTTTCAAATTTTAATGTGTAAGATGTTCAAAGATCATCCGATATTGACTTACTTGTTTTATATGTAATGTTCAGCAGAGCACTACCAGAGCAGTTGACCTTGAAATCAACATCTCTATCACTCTGTAAGATAAATACATGTTTTCAGTTTATGTAAAATATACTTATATATTTGTTAAGACTAACTGTACTACATGTATACATTGTATCTATATGTGAATTTAACAATGTACTTTTATAAAGATAAATCTATGACTGAATGGTAGCTTAGGTGAAAACCAGTATTATTAGAAAACAGGTTTAGTGCTTTCAGCTACTAAATTCTGTCTCTTTCAGTTAAAATTGCATTTTTCATTTTTTTTTTTTTTTTGGTCACAGAAATACAATCTGAACCTACGAGATCTTGAATGAGTCGGAGGATCACTTGTGCATCATTATAATTTTAGGAGCTAGACAGAGTATTAATCAAGAAATAACAACTAGCTAACCGTGGTTTGTTGTCCAGTAATTCCCCTCGTTGCATGAACCAATAAAATATCTCCTCGCCGCGAAGTGAATTTGATTGGTTCATGCGACGAGGGGAATTACTGGACAACAAATCACAGCTAGCTAGTTGTTATTTCTATTCTAATATTGTTCTGCACAAGACCTATAGCATGTGAATGGGCGGAGCTTAGCAAACTGGAAGTTTCTTGGAGATTTTCTATAGTACATTTGGGAGAAAATCTCAAGTCATGTTAGAATGTAGAATTAAGTTAACTTACAGATGATGGTATGTTCATGAAGTTGATCTGAGTGTAGAACTGATCATCTTTCTTTGATAAATTAAAGGTGAATTGATAATCTGTCACTAGGTTATCTGAAAATGGACGAAAAATCTTCACCTCAAGATCTAGTGGCAATGTAATACATGTGTGTTAGAATTATCATACTGAATTTTGCTTTGCCAATTTTATCTTTTCATACATGTATTTATAATGGAAAGTATCAAAATAATTCAACTCACAATAGCACGTTCCTATCTTGGGATTACCAAAGTATTTGTGTGACACATCACATCTGTAAACAACATAAAATCTTATTCACAAACACTTTAAATCACACTATCTTATACATGTAGGTCTAGGGCATGTAATATTATTCACATAAATCATGATACTATATTGGTATTTATGGATTGCCAAATATCTGACACTGATTTGAAATTGTTTCATAATGAGATGGCCTCTTAAATCACTGTGTAGAAACATTGAAGCAGATCAGACAATTCCTCCATTGAATAAACAGCTACAACATTATTTTTTCTTTCTTGTTTGGACACACAGTTGAAAAATTCCTGCATTCATGCAACTAAGGTGTGTAAATCTATAAAGATTTTAATAAATGTAAACTTTTGAAGAATTTGAAGCATAATGAATGTATCTTTGATCAGATTCAAAAAGTAGGTCAAGTTGAAAAATTCCTGCATTCATTCAACTAAGGTGTGTAAATCTATTAAGATTTTAATAAATGTAAACTTTTGAAGAATTTGAAGCATACCTGTCACACTTTTCTCCTATAACGCCCCGAGTACGACAGAAACATGCCCCTGTTCTATGATTACATGTGTCAGCCTGATCATTACATTGACATGCTGTAGTAATAAACGAAAACATTCTATCAAACATACATCTAAATGTACACATTCATAATCTATTACTTGCATTTTTGTTATACGGATTCCATTAACATTTGGAACAGTAGCTGAGGTAAAACCTCATAAAATCATTGAATTCTCATATACACATTTTTTGTGCCATTATTTTTCTCACTTTTCATCACTCTCAATTATACATGTACATACATGTACACATGTACCTGATGACATCACAATATCACTGATCAATGACTTCTTAATTACTGTATGTGTACTTATTTAGCGGGATTCATACATTGCATTTTAGCAGAGTTAGTGCTATAAAGACTGCACTAATTCAAGACTGCACTAAACTATTGAAATTTTATAGATTATAAAGAAAGGAATGTCAAGTGCACTAATTCATGATTACCCTAATACTGTATGTCAATTGGCCCATTTTCGTCCCGTTTGCGCTAAAATTTGGTTGCCCTAACATAAGTACACATACAGTATGAAACAAAGGAGGGGATGTGTATGACATGTGCTTTGTAGGAAGGTTACCTACTAACATGACTCTTCTCTGATTTAGGTTAGAATTTTAAAGGTACATGTACAATGTACAAGCAACCTGGATTAAATTAACATAATACATACGTGAAGAAGAATTTTACCACAATACAAATTATTATCAACAACAATACCTGTGCAATTTCCTCCATTCAGTGGGTTTCCATAGAAGCCATCTTGACATCTTTGACATTGGTTTCCTGTAATAAATGGAATGAATTTTTATTTTAACATTTCAGGAAAACGACACAAAATTTTGATTAAAATGACATTACAAATAGACATCCATTTCATACTTTCTAATAAATTCTACAACTTGTATGTTCAATACTTTATCTTTCTTCATAAGTTTTTTTTAATACACATACCTTCTGTCATATTCATACACTCCTGGCATTCACCGGTGTTATTTATACATGTGCTATGACCGTTACATTGGCACACTGTAAAGACAGGAATTTACACAAATACTAAATAAGCAAACTCTAATGGAACTATAAGATACGATTTTCATTATGGTTACATTTCATGCATCTATATGTAACTTTCTGCATCAATTTTGCAAGTTTGAAAATCATAATCCAGTCCACACAAAAGCACAATATTTTGCAAGTGTATTAACACTCTTATTTTTACAATAATGATGCTTGCTTTTTAATTGATGGTCCTACAGCCAATATCAAGGTTTAACTTGAATATAACCTTTACCTTTGACCCCTGACCTTAATACTTTGAGGCAATTTTGAAGCTCAATACTCTACCCACAAGAATATGGTAATAAACTTACAGTGCCTACCATCAAATATGATTGTATTTTCATGTTAACAAATGTGTATAAAATAGTGAGATTGCTTTTCGTCTATGAATTAAAGTGTTGAAGCATTTCAGATCTGCCAAAAAGTGATAAGATTTACATGAAAGAAAACAGACAGTTGACATACATGGACAATTGATGAAGAACCACTGATTGGCAGGACACTTTGATAGCTCCATCTGGGAGGTGTTCTGTGGATTGACAGGTCCTGTAGCTCCACCCTCCATACACCGACCAATCCCAGTGTTGCTTGGATCATTGCACCACCCACAAAGGGGATTTGATTGACAGCTGCTACAGGTGTGAAGATCAGAGCATCTGGTGGCTGGAAGTGTACAGAGAATAATACATGAGGACTACAGTAGGTAAAAATTAGTATCTCAAGGGAAAGGATCCAATTTGAACAAATTTATTTTAAATTATACACCATGTTTCATATTTCAGATATGTGCATGTATTTTTGGTAATATATTACTACTGATAAACTGCATGTTCAGTACATTTTACAACATATTTAAGTATGAAAAATGGTCAGTATAATATTATCTATAACATTTGAGAAGAAATTAAGACTTTCCTAAGCATGCAGATCATAGGGGAACAACAGACTTAGAATAATCTAATCTAAGGGCCAAAGTTAAAACTGAAAGAAAAGAGGCAAAAATTGAAAAAAAAAAAATCAAATTGATCTTATCGCAAATATTTCGCGATATTCGAATTCAGCGCCCCCGAAAATGGTTTATTCTATAAGAATAAACTACAAATATCAAGCTTTTTAAAATGTAATGCAAGAATACATTGAAAAACGATCTAAACATCCATGTTTTAATGCCATGTCGCCGCTAACTTATTTGTTTTGCGGGCGGAAATCATGACGTCACAATAGCATAAACAATCGAAACAATAGTGTCACGTGATATGTGATACAGCTGTCACGTAATATGTGATACAGATGTCGCTCGCATAGCTGTATCTCATGAGCCTTCTCTGAAAAACATACGCGAGTATGAGAGAAAACAATGTAAAAGTACATGTATTTTCTTTTCTTTGGGTTGTAATATATGAAAATGAATTAAGGTATGATACTGCATTACACAGCATAATGGGTAGATAGATGTTTATTAACCCTGAATATAACATACCAGAACATTTATTTTGGTCAGTGGTCCATTCCATACACTGTCCGTAGATAAACGAGGCTACGTAAGAGTTTGTCTCCACACATTTCTGTTGATTGCTACACCACATGCAGCTGTTACGTGTACAGTTCTCACAATCTGAGTTCAGGTAACATGGCTTCTTACAACGCTTACTGCTACGTGAGTCATAATCAGACGGACCTTCCCCTGTACGTAAAGAAACTTAGGCTATTAATTCATATAATATTCACTGAATACTGAAATACAAGTATTGATTCATATAACTATTTCTAACTTTAAAGTTTACATCTATAGTGTTAAATTAAGTATTGAGATGCAACATTTCATTTACATACATGTACCAGTAAACTGTCCACATAAAAAATTTCAAATATTGGAAAAGTTTTGGCAATCAAATGGCATTTGGCTTGTTGAATGCAGCTTTAAAATTAAAACCACAATTCAACACCCTGACATACATGTAAATCTAATCTGGGTGTGGGACTCTGGTTCCCCAGGACAAAATTTTGAAAATTTGGCATTAAATGCTGTATTTCCTGCTGTTACAATCCCTAATCAAATGAACAGCAAACCTCCATCACTTTTGAAATATTTGTTAAGGTTGCAGCCTTTAAGCCCATATAGAATATACGCCACTGATTCTAGTGAGAAGATGGCAACTTGACCAGTTTGAATTTCCTCAAACTGATAGTCTTTATGTAACTATATGGCAAATTGACAGATGGCATTTTCTCATTTTCAAAGTAAATCAAGCATCAGAAATCTGCAACAAGAGCCCCAGGGGGCACAACGCTCACCTGATACCCATGCACGCTCTAATTGACATACTGACATTGAATACTGATAGTGCCAGTACCAGGATTTTAGCCCACAACCTTTCTAAAAAGATTTTTGCCGGATGCAGAGAAGTTTTTTTTTCAGACAACCTTTGAAAGTACAAAAAAGAAAAAATAGCCACATTTCAAAACAATAACTTTTTTACTGATTTGAAAAGACGGATAAAGTGGTCCAACGTCATATGCCCAGCTAGTATAGTTCAATTATGCAACATCAAAAATAAAATCATATCGTACATTAATGTGCAGCAGAAAAAGAATAAAACAATGAAACGATTTCATAAATTAAGTTTACTTAAAATTGAACACAAAACCTTTCATTATTGATAGCTAGCATGCCAGAAATTATAAAGCCTGTGTTTGTGAAACGAGAATGCCCCCGGCGGCATCTTTGTTAGTATAAAGGCCATTTTCTGTTAAGTATGTGAGAGGTCAGGGTCAGCGCAATATTGGTATCAATGGAAAGATCTTGTCACAAGGAATACAGATGTAAAAATTGAAACCTCTATCACTAACCATTCAAAAGTTATGCCCAATGTTAAAGTTTTTGAGAAGTACGTCAAAGGTCAAGGTTATGGTCACGAGGTCAAAAATTTTGGTATCAATGGAAAGGTATTGTCACAAGGAATACACATGTGAAATATGAAACCTCTATCACCAGCTTCCATTTAAAAGTTATGCCCAATGTTAAAGTTTTTCGGAAAACAGACAGACAAACAGACAGACGAACAGGCCAAAAACTATATGCTCCCGAATCTTTTATTCCAGGGGCATAAAAAACAAAGATTTTTCGGTTTTGCCTTTATTCATATTAAAGTATACTGAAATCTATGAATGCTTTTGAATAGTATTGATTTCATCTCAAATACATGAAACGTACAGTTAAAATCGTTTTAATCCAATATTTATCAATTCAAGTGAGTTGTGCTGCTTGTGCAGAAATTGGGCCAGTTTGTTTTCCAAAAAGCAGTGTATGGTGTATCAAACCTCATGACCCAGTGAAGCCACTTGAACAAATAATTTTCAGTGAATATGCTGAAATGCGGCGCTTCTTGCCTATGCATATTTCAACAGGCGAGAAGGAGCGTTGCATTTCATCATACGCTGTTCAACAACTCAAGTGATTTCTCTAGGTTTCGTAGTTTGAAACAAATTAAAAGGCCCATGAAATTGTTATTAAGGTTGTCCAACTAGCAGACCTACAACATCGTTATTTACTGTTAAAAAATTGTTTTACCTCATCAAAGGTCTATTACAAGGACAAGTTGTTAGCGGAGAGAGTTCATGAAATGTATCGGTTGCATAGGATTTGCCGACAAAAAGTTATTTGGTCCGATAAAAACTCATCATGTATCTATTATTTGAACAGATAAAAATTCCCAAATGTCTTATCACAGGAACCTGTCATTTTATGAGAGAAAATGTTTTATTATTCACAACCTCAGGCCTGTGTGTTCCTCTTAGAAATATTATACATACAAGATGTCGAACACAGTGGCTTATGGTTGTAAATAATAATTTATTTACTCTATTTAAACGACAGCTTTCTGTGGTCCAACATTTCATAGGAAGATTTCAGGAACTCTGAACTGAATTATTTATTTTAAGAATTTCAGATATTAAATGTCCTATGCATTCTCAAAATCCGGAGGAAGAGATTACTCATTAGACGTTTCTTCAAGAAATCAGTCCGTAAATTACTTCATCTAAGAGAGTCTAAGAAAGAGGAAATTCGAGCAAACTTTATGCATGATAACAAGTTGCAAGTGTTCCAAGTACATGAATGATAACCATTATGAAAGTGTTCCAAGTATAATGCACATTTCATTAAATAATAAGTTCAAAATGCATCGAAGATGCAAAATGCCGAGTTGCAAAACTGGAATGTAAGTATGAATATGCAGACTAACATGAAATGTGTATGGTTTGTAACAACATTTTGTGGTCCTAAATGAAAATTTCTGGATCAAGAAATGGTCTTCTCTTTATTCTATATCAGCGTGTAATATATTTTCAAGGATACAGATTTTCCTGTGACCTTGATCTTTGACCTTTTGACCCAAAAATTAATGGCAAGTTTCATGATTATAGGTGCAATACAGGCTCAAAAATGGTCTGGAAACCATTTTCAATTACCTAAGTCCTGTGACCTTGATCTTTGACCCTTTGACCCCTAAATCAAAAGTGGTCATTTTCTATTCACTGGAAACATTTCTGGCAAGTTACATGATTATAGGTGCAATACAGGCTCAAATTCAGTCGGGAAACCATTTTTAATCATCTTAGTCCTGTGACCTTGACCTTTGAACCCCAAAATTGATAGTGGTCATCCTTGATCCATGGGAAACATTTCTGGCAAGCTTCATGATTATAATTGCAATACAGGCTGAAATATGGTCCGGAAACCACTTTCAATCATCAGAGTCCTGTGACCTTGACCTTTGGACCCCAAAATCAATAGGGGTCATTCTTGATTCATGGGAATCATTATTGGCAAGTTTCATGACTTTAGGTAAAATACAGGCTAAAATATGGCCAGGAAACCATTTTCAATCATCAGAGTCCTGTGACCTTGACCTTTGACCTTTTGACCCCAAAATCAAAAGTGGTCATTTTCTATTCACAGGAAACATTTCTGGCAAGTTATATGATTATAGGTGCAATACAGGCTGATATGGTCTGAAAACCAATTTCAATCAACAGAGTCCTGTGACCTTGACCTTTGACCTTTTGAACCCAAAATCAATAGGCCTCATCCTTGATTCAAGGGAAACATTTCTGGCAAGTTTCATGATTATAGGTGCAATACAGGCTGAAATATGGTCCGGAAACCATTTTCAATCATCTGAGTCCTGTGACCTTGACCTTTGACCTTTTGACCCCAAAATCAATAGGCCTCATCCTTGATTCAAGGGAAACATTTCTGGCAAGTTTCATGATTATAGGTGCAATACAGGCTGAAATATGGTCCGGAAACAATTTTCAATCATCTGAGTCCTGTGTGCTTGACCTTTGACCTTTTGACCCCAAAATCAATAGGCCTCATCCTTGATTCAAGGGAAACATTTCTGGCAAGTTTCATGATTATAGGTGCAATACAGGCTGAAATATGGTCCGGAAACCATTTTCAATCATCTGAGTCCTGTGACCTTGACCTTTGGACCCCAAAATCAATAGGGCTCATCCTTGACTAATGGTGAGTAAGTGTATGAAGTTTCATTGTTATAGCCTCTTTCATAGCTGACTTATAGTCCGGAAACCAATTGTTGACGCCCTCCCGCCCGCCCGCTCGCCCAGACGCCCGCCCAACCGCCCGCCCAGACGCCCGCCCGCCCGTCTCACATCAAATCTATTCCGTTTGCACTGTATCTCCTGAAATGTATCGCAGTACTAAAGGTATCACATTTCTACATGGGGAATCCCCTTCAGGTGTAATCCAAGGAAATCGTTTTAGCGGGGAATCCCCTCAGTTTTGACTGGTGAACAGGGCAGAATAAAAGGTGTCACACCATTGGTCAAAACTATTGAAAATTTAAAAATAGCACATGAAATCAATGTACCATTCCCTGTAGTCGGGATGAATTGAGTTTTGAACCTGTTTTTGTCTTTTATGCAATCTATTGATCGATTTAAAAATAGATGAAATTTGTAAAATTTTCGAAATGGATAGAGGGGTGATGTAAAAAAGTGGAATTTGTGAGAAAACGGTATGCATGACCCCCCTTTTTTCTATTATTTTTATGTGTGTCAAAGGTGTCCAAATCCAACGAGACCAAATTCATAATTATTGAATGAAGGATTGGAAGTCACTCAAATTGAGCTAAATGGTTGATCATACAAAGAAGGTTTTTATTTCTTTGGATGACACCTTCAGGTACACGGCAAAACATGGCCGCTTTTGAAATCTTGTTCTCGACTTTAAAAATAAAATTCTAAATAAGTATAAAGAATTTAAATAATTGAATCATATCACATAAAAGGTCAATCAATAAGACATTGAAGCATGTGTCACTTGTTGAATTATCAGCTGTAACTATGGATGAAAGGTCGATCAAAAAATGATTAATCATACAAAGAAGGTTTTTTTCCTGTAGTTGCACCTGAAGCATTGGGCATGGAAAACATACATTATACCTATGTACAATCTTAAAAAATATTCCTTAAAAATCCAAAAGTGGATATCTTGACAAAATTCTTTCACTTGTAGGGTACCATGCATGAGTACCTCATACCTACAAATTGTCATGACAATCTGAAGAGTGGTTATAGAAAAGAAGCAGAAAATGTATGAAAATCACCCCCCCCCCCCTTCCTTTTTTACATAAGAAATAAATTCATAAAAAATCAAAAAAATAAAATTTAAGCATAAAATACATATCAAAGCATTAAGTAAGTTAAATATGATAAATATGTACTAAATGAGTGTGTAAAATCATACACTTATTGAGTTATTTAAAGAAATAGTGCAAAAATGTGCATTTCTGACTAAGTCCGAAAAGACGTCAAAAACGCGTCAAAAATTAGTTATCGGATTTTAACGAAATGAACAAACTTGAATCATACATCCTTCTAGATCACATAGATACAATTAGTTTTTCAATCCATTTAGTGGAACTGGAGAAGAAGATTTTTGAAGAGGGGTACCCTCCGGGGCCTATTTGACCCCGCCCTGGATCCACCCCTGAAGGGATCGAGCCGAAATGAACAAACTTGGTAGAGGACCTTTAGTACTTCATGCATACCAAGTTTCATCAAAATCCCTTCAGCCGTTCTTGAGAAGAAGTTGAAAATGTTAAAAGTTTACGACGGACGGACGACGGACGCCACACTATGACAATAGCTCACTTGAGCCTTTGGCTCAGGTGAGCTAAAAAGGGAAAAAAAATTTTGTTGGGGTCCCGCCGGGGTTTGAAGCCACTCCCCATGGGTCCATTGGGCATGGAAAACATACATTATACCTATGAACAATCTTAAAAAATATTCCTTAAAAATCCAAAAGTGGATATCTTGACAAAATTCTTTCACTTGTAGGGTACCATGCATGAGTACCTCATACCTACAAATTGTCATGACAATCTGAAGAGTGGTTATAGAAAAGAAGCAGAAAATGTATGAAAATCCCCCCCCCCTTCCTTTTTTACATAAGAAATAAATTCATAAAAAATCAAAAAAATAAAATTTAAGCATAAAATACATTTCAAAGCATTAAGTAAGTTAAATATGATAAATATGTACTAAATGAGTGTGTAAAATCATACACTTATTGAGTTATTTAAAGAAATAGTGCAAAAATGTGCATTTCTGACTAAGTCCGAAAAGACGTCAAAAACGCGTCAAAAATTAGTTATCGGATTTTAACGAAATGAACAAACTTGAATCATACATCCTTCTAGATCACATAGATACAATTAGTTTTTCAATCCATTTAGTGGAACTGGAGAAGAAGATTTTTGAAGAGGGGTACCCTCCGGGGCCTATTTGACCCCGCCCTGGATCCACCCCTGAAGGGATCGAGCCGAAATGAACAAACTTGGTAGAGGACCTTTAGTACTTCATGCATACCAAGTTTCATCAAAATCCCTTCGGCCGTTCTTGAGAAGTTGAAAATGTTAAAAGTTTACGACGGACGGACGGACGGCCGGCCGGACGCCGGACGCCACACTATGACAATAGCTCACTTGAGCCTTTGGCTCAGGTGAGCTAATAAAAAGCCTCTATAGCACTATCTGTGAACCATAAATATTCAATAAACGTAATCTAACCCAACACAGAATTGTTCAGACTTACCTGACTCCCCTATAACATACTGTTTGGGGACACATTTAGGGTGATTCCACTGACACGAGCTTGACTGAATACAGGTAAAACAGTTATCTGTCAAGCCACATACGCTGCTGTACTTAGCTGGGCACAAGTGTTTGTTCCTTGTCATCAGTTTCTACAGACACGATGAAAGTAAATATGTCAAACCTACACCTATAACTACTGTAGTCTATATCCTAAAAGTGCAGTAGGTCTATGGACTGTCAGATTATCAGAAGCAGCAATTTTTGATATGCAACATCCATACATCCACCACCCCTAACTTTTAATCTCTTGCTAAACCAAGAGCAGGAAACAAAAAAAAAAATTGAAGCTGGAGTACATGTAGTTGTGAGTCTAACAAAAAATTTTAATTCATTTTTAACTTAAAAGTCTAAAGCTTGCCTACTTCTCTAAATTAATTCTCTTCTGGAACTTGAGGGGAACACAATTTTGAAGAAATAAGTTTTCAAATGCAACATGCTTGTACATAATCCCGTTGGCCAAAAATCTATGATAAGAATGCATGTCTTATTTTCTTCTGTTTGATAAAGGCCGATTGGCCAAAAATACATGTAAATGAATTAGAGTTTATCTTTTTTTATCCTTTTGTTTGCAACGATTTTATTTCAGTGTGATTCTGACAATCTGGCGCCATAACCTCACGCACATCTCCTGTACATTGTATTATACTCATTTACATACTGACCCGTACTATTTGTGGAGCTATCAGAATCTGTCCTATCTGACGTAATACATTTTTTGTCGACCCATTCGCACTCCTCATAGCTGAAACACGCAGCGCATGAATGCTGTGATTTGCATTCGGGATCCTTCTGGACTCTACATTCACTCAAGTTATGGGCTGTGAAAATACTCTGTGGATGGGGAAAAGAAAAACCAAAATAAAACCACGACACAATCAACGACAAGAAAACGAGAAATACTGCCTCAGTACAGATGACAAAAAAAGTAAAAAAATTGACATCTTATGGAAATTATTTTTTTGTCTATTTTTGAATTATAATAATCTTAAAATATTCAAGGAATGTGGTAAAGTCCTCCATAGGAAAGTTTATATGGATATTATGTATAAATCTTTATTATTCCTGTTTTTGCACTTGATAATTAAGGCGGAATGACCAAATATTTGTGGATATTGAGTGTTTATTGTTACTCTTTCAAATAATCATTTCTTCATTTTCCTGTTTTTGAATTTTAATGTCATCAAGTACTTTGACAGTTACACAAATATTAATCAAGTATGCAAATCAAAAATAGCAACATTTTTTTTCAAAAATAATTAAGCATGCATAAAATAGCATAAGTGATTTTCTGTCTGTCTATTTTTGATAATCTTATTAGCCGAGGCTCTGACTTGCTTTGTCTTATATCTTCCCTTGGGTGACTTACTGCAGTTTATATTTCCGCAAGTCAAAGACAGCCAATCAGGCAAGGTGTATCTATAGCCAATCGAGAAGGAAAATTGTGTGCAGAGTTGAAATCAAGGCATACTGCTGCAATGTTGTTTCCGCATAAAATTGATTTTATACAGAAGAACATGTAGTACAAGATAGAGAAGTCAAAAATTATATTTCAGACATTAATTGAGCATCAGATTTCTGAGAATTGAGTAAAATGAATCTACCTTTTAAAAGTTTTGAGGGCGGAATTATACTATATTGTGAGTATTCTAACAAGGAGGAAGGTTGGGGTTTGTTAGTCAAAGAGAAGTTTGTTTATGTACATGCAAATTCATCTATGTAAGTACATGTATTAGTAATTTAATAGGGGAAATTAGTATACAGATAATGACTAAATAGTACGATGTAAAGAAAAAGAAAGGCCCAGATCAGAGGTATGAGAGCTGCTCACATGACCGAACAGTCGTTAGTAGTAGGTTTATAATTCAGATGAAAGGTGGAAAGATAATTTGCATAAAATAATACTGACTGAATCATTATGACCTAATTAGCATTTATCACCCAAAGTAGATTAACGTTTGACTTCTGGATTAGGAAATGAAATGATGTGAATAAAGCCCCATGCCCACTGTCCCAACTTGAAGTAGGCATCTGTCAGGGCTATGTCTGGATGAGTCAGGGCTATGTCTGGGTGAGTCAGGGCTATGTCTGGGTGAGTCAGGGCTCTGTCTGAGTGAGTCAGGGCTATGTCTGGATGAGTCAGGGCTATGTCTGGATGAGTCAGGGCTATGTCTGGGTGAGTCAGGGCTTGGTCAGATCAGAATGAGACGGGTGAGTTGGGCAGGTATGTTGTAGCTCAGTCAGGTTAGACTTGTGGCCAAGTCTTGATCAATCATAGCTGTCAAGGCAATTCAGGGCCACATGTTCCTCCAAATTGAGCTATATGTACGAATCACCCTGACTTAGATCCCATTAAACCCTGATTTACAAAGACTGAACCCTGAACTCTAAGATTTAAGAAAACAGAGCTACATTCTGTCCCGACTCTGCAAAATTTAAAGTCAAGGTGAGTCGGGACACCAAGTCGGGACAATGTGACTGGATGTTCGGTGTGATGGTGAATTGGGAACATTTCAATGCCAACCTTCAAGACTTCAGCAAAATTTCAAGTCGTGATAAGTCAGGAGCTAAGTTGGGACTGTGTGATTGGGGCTTAACAAGTTATCTTATTTAGTAAAGTTAAATAATTTGGCAACCATTCTCCAGTTATGGACAGGAAAGTCATAAGACAAATCATATTCTAGAAAAGACCGAAAGATGAAACTGTACAAGTCAAAAGACAAGAAGAAATATGTTATCTTTCAAGAGGAGGGGTACAATGTATATCATTGTGAGGGTTAAGGAGTTAAGGAATAAGATAAATGAATGACAGATGAAGATCTCTGTTTTCTCATGCAAAAAAGTTTATTGCTGTAACATCAAGCACTGATATATAGTAGTAGTATTACAATTCTAAACAGTTCCATCTTTAGTTCAAAACATAACTTAAAATAGAAGTACAACAGTAAACGAAGAACAAAAGTCATGCAGGATAATTAGTATCAGAAATCTGAGTGAATGATCAAGTCTCTTGTAACCAATGGGGTAAAATTTTATAAAAAGACCTCTTTTCTATTTTGAAACCTTAATATGGCCAATGACTATAGATTACTATTCTATACAAATAGGACGGGTCTATAAAGCAACATTAGAATGTTAGTACATGTACTTCTTCAGTCTTCTCAATAATATACAGAGTTACTTCCCATTTGGGACGGTATCACGGTATTTGACATGACCTAAATGTGATGTTTATTGTTACGTATTCTATGAAATCCTGCATAAAATTCTGGGAAAGCATGTTTCAAATATTTTAATTTTTCTGTAGGAATTTATAAATTATAACACATTTAGAAATGTACATCACATACCGTCACAGAAAGAAAATTTCTCTGTATATCAAAAAGACAAAAACTCTGAATCCATTTTTGACTAAATGAAGCACATTTAAAAGATTATCCATTAGCTACACTTTGCTCTTAATCATAATTTCTGGATCACTAAATGTCCAACATGACACCTGCTGGCGGCGTTTCACACTATGACGTCACAATCAATAACCCGTCAAACAATGCATTGATGGGACGTCATAATATGCAAGTCTGCCAACATGTACAATGTGGGATACTTGGCAATGCCTTATTGTGTATAATAATAGACGATTTTCATATTACCAATGTAGACTTGAATTTTATGCACTTAATGACCAGACATCACAACTTTTGACGTTATTTCTTACTGAGACATCGTTACGTAAGTGAATGCCTCTATCTATGACATTACAGTCAGATATAACGTCAAAAGTTTTTACGTTTGGTCTATAATGCAATTCTAGTAATAATGCTAAAATGGTCTATTGATTAAGCATGTACAGAATTCCATTCATCCCATTTTTAATTCAGACTAAAGAAATATGACTGACAGACAGACAGACAGAACAATGATCTGATCTCAAATGATAAAGGCAGATATACATGTACAGTGTATGTCTCTTCAAAGACTAATAAACTCTAAAATAACACATCTTCTCCTCATAATTATTATTCTTCTATTTTGTTTATACTATTAAGCTTAGCTGTTTTGATATATTTCCTCTAACTTTTGATGTAAATTTTCTACCTAATATGAGTATAACCAACTCACCATAGTGCTAGTACTATCACATGTGGCATTACAGGAGTTATTACACCATATACAGCCAAAACGTGTAGATAGGCAGGTCGGACAGGACTTCAGGCTCTTACATACGTCCTTGTTACCTATAGATGTATCAAGATTTCAGACATACTCTTAAACACAATATCATAATTCCTTCATACACCATGTGCGGTTATGCACTCATTTGGGAGAAAAAGAAGAATTTTTTTTCAGATTTTCGGAACATATACATATATTTACAAATATAGATAAATAGCATTATCTTTAGAAGGCGTTCAAAACGAGTGTTGATTGAGTGAAAAATGAGTGAAAATTTGCATTACAGTGTTATGATACATTGGGCATAGAAGCTATTACGTATTTCAATGCACCATGGATTAGATCTAGAATACCCTGAAAAAGTACTTATACCTCAAAACTTATGCATATACAAACTGTATACATGTATGTTACACAATTACAATGTAAATAGATCACTTCAATCAATTTAATCAGTCTAATTTATTAGAGCTGTTTACCTTCCGTTGGGTTACATTCAGATCGTTTTACGGTTGGATTATTTTGTGACAGTCCAAGAGAAGACAACTCTGACAATGAATAACATCCCCTGGAATCAACCCATACACATTCTCTCCCCTGCTGGGATGATATACACTGATCTTTATCTAAGTTGTACGAACAGTTTCCTGGAATAAACAGAATAAATATTGCATAAATATTGCATAATATGAAAAATATAAACTTATTATTAAATAGAAATTCAAAATTAAACGACTTACATGTATACCTCTTTAAATTATTTATCGATGACCTTACCTTTAACTGTCCAAATAATATCTTTGCAATTTGACAAGATACAAACAAACAACCTTACCTGGTGAGAACTGTATGATATTGGTCAGCATAATGCCATTAAATCCTCCAACCACTAGCAGCGACTCAAGGCCATCCCTACAAAGTCACAGACAAAGAGTTAGAATACTTGGAAAAAATCTAATAGTCCTACTGGTAACTAACCAGGCTTATCCTTTAATAAAATCGTCTGAATTTAGCATTAAGAGGGTAAAATTATATATATGACAAAATTTTGATGTTCATTTTAATGCTGACATACTGTAAGTTATTTCAAATACACCCTGCAAAAACAAAAGCTCAGCCATAGTTGATGTCTTTGTCCAAGAATCAGGGACATACATCCATACATAAATTATATCTACCTATTATACATGTATGTGACTGCAGAGTGTCCATATCTGGCCCCATTTTGTGGTAGGTGGGCAGCATTTATACTGTACCATTTATTGCATCCTAAAACCAAAAGAATAACACAGTAGGTATATAAAGCAGCAAATAAATTGACAAATTCCTTCCTTGTAGCTTTAAATTTTAACTTCAGCTGATTTAACCAATGAAATGTATGAACAATACACTGCACTCAGTAGATCAATCTTTTAATTGTGTATGCATATGTACATTACTTACGTATATTATAGGCCAGTAGGTCAAGTGAGTAACATTTAGCTCCGTGACTGACAGAGGTGTCGTTATGTGTGTTACCCCCATACACTAACATGGTTCCATCAAGGATCACTGCAGTATGTAGGTAACGCTTCAGGCCATTGTTCCTCAATAAAATCCTGAAAGTCAAGTTTGTTTATGTCAGATAACATCTCGTAGGTACATGTAGGTGAATTTATCCCGTTAAATTCTTTGAATCAACTTTTTTGGCATACTTTCTGTAAATTGGTTTTTATTCGTTAGATACCAACTTTCGTCATTTTCGTCAGTGCCTTCATTGACGAAATTACGTACCGACGAATATAAATACTCCTGACAAAAAAATAACTTGTAGTAAATAAAAATTGAATCAGTCTCTTGGTTAGACTTAAATATAAAATGGGAGCACTGCGGAGTAGGGAGAAAGATGCTGAATTTTAAAGTTCTGAGTTTTAAGACATTACTAAATAGTTATTACGTATACGACATTCAAATTGCAAAGCAATGAACACTGAATACGAACACAAAGTCGCATATAATTGACTTCTTATTACTAAATAATATGTTTTCACAGCTAGGTAGGTAATTATACATGTCTCTAATTGTTTGTTTACCGATAATTGTTAAACAAACAATGAAAACAAACACATATGGCAGATTTGACGGCGGACTTAAGTTGGCATTTGAACAGACAAATTTACATTTTAGGTACCCTTGGATAACGAATTTATGTACTGACGAAATTGTCAGTTTTAACAAATTGACGAAAATTGGTACTGACAAAAATAAAGCAATTTACAGTATCAAATAGTGTGATGTTAGGTCAAAATTGTTTTCAGGTCATTGTTCCTTAAAAAATCCTACAAATAGATATCATTTATCATGTTTATCTAAAACAACATAGTTTTTTTTACATGTATCTTGTGAATAGATTTATATTTCATTTTCAATCCAACCTTTTGGATAGGATGATCTAGTATGGAAATAGACAACATTTGACAATTATCAAGGGGTTGATGGCTCTTAACATGCTAAGGTAGAATTCTTGCCATTCCTTGAGGAAGACATATTACCCATTTTGTTCCAGTCTACTCAGCTGTGAAACGATTACTAGCATTGCTAGGGATTTAACCTGCGATAGACATGTGTCCTATCCAGAGAGAGAGGAGTGGCACCCTCTCATCTTTTTGCCGGGTATAAGCACTGGCCTTATGAGCTTCAAGGCTCAGGAAGGAATTAACTTAAATAACTTTTATTTGACAATCATAAATGCTGATCTAGTTTAATTTAGATCATTAGACGTGACCATTAGACTTCTACACATTACGTCTCCTTATACCTTATACTACTCACCATTGTCTTTGTGAGGGTTTGTAAGCATACAGATTGTCCGTTAATTCATACGATGTGGCTCCCTTGGACCACGTGGACAGGTATCCTCCGTACACATACACCTGGTCCGTATCTACATCATAAACAGAGGAGTGTCCGTATCCTCCACGTACCAAGGCACCTGTAGTTCTAGGTACAATCCATGTATCGTTCCCTGTAATGTACATGTAAAATATTGTACTTAAGGTATCCAATGTACAATAGGGTGTTTTTAGATGCCTGGTAAGGTACTATAAACTATATATTTTCTTAAAGGTTATAATGCCCACTGCTCAGAAATAATAATTTTGGGGCCAGAAAAACAAAGGGGAATAACTGATGAAGCATTTAAATTGTCTATTTTCTCTATATAACATATGCAAATTAACAAAGTTGTACAAGAGTTTTTCCCCTTTGATTTTTAAGACCTGGGAGTCTTATATCTGTACTCAGTACATCAATACCTTTCAGAAAATATATAGTTTATAGTACCTTGCAAGGCATAAAATTTACCATACTTTACAATGGAGATGATTAAAACGCTATGTAAAATGACTCTATTGTACAACGGATACCTTAAGATACCATTGTCTTGTTACATGATTTAAAATTCATTGGGTAAAGTAACATGTACATGATGTATACAGAATGAATTTGTTTATCAAAGGAAAAGGAGGTCATTCATACATGTATTTCAACAATAATTGAAGGAATTTTTCAGCTCTTGAGTTATCGCCTTTCAATATCAAAGGATTTCTGAGAAAACATGAAAAGACAGAGCATATTCTTTTTAAGTCCACACTAATCAATAGCCAGAGGATAATGAAAATTATAAAGTCTTATGAATATTGTTATGCTACGAGTGGCTTTGTTTTAGCTTACCTAAATGGTACTCTTGTACTCTATTTTTGTATCCATAGATGGGGCTATATCCAAAGAAGATGTACATTACACCACGTATGATATGTGCGCTGTGACCTGCCACGGCTACAGGAAGGGTTTCATTGGTTAATTTCAACATCCACATTTCTGTTGCCAGGTCAAATATCCACAGTTCTTTACTGGTGTTGATCCCTACTATGCCGCCATACATGTATAATTTGCCCTAAAAATGGAACTTTAATTTTATACAAAGCCCACATATACAAACTTTTGAATATGTATCTTAATTGACAGCTTAGCTCTCTGTATGCTGTAATTTTTATTTTAGCATACATATAAAAGTTTTTAAAAATAACAGATTTCTAAAGGCAATTATACATTTCATCTTTGTTTTTTTTTCATGAGCAAAACTTAATCTTAAATGTCATCTTACATTACACCATTAAACTCTAATATTAAAGAAAGACTAATAAAACATGTATTTGTGAAACATGAATACCCCTGTCAGATTCTTTGTTAGTTTTCACATAATTTTCTGTTCAGTAGGTGAAAAGTCAAGGTCAACTGGTCAAGGTCAAGAGGTCAAATATGTTGGTATTGATGGAAAGGTCTTGTCACAAGGAATATCAAAGCCCTATCACTTACCATTCAAAAGTTATGACCAATTTTAAAATTTTTCAACAGTAGGTCAAAGGTCAAGGTCAAGGTTACAAGGTAAAAAAAATTGGTATCATTGGAAAGGTTTAGTCACAAGGAATACACTTGTGAAATATTAAAGCTGAATCACCTTCAACTCAAAAGTTATGCCCAATGTTACAGTTTTTCAGACAAACAGACGGACAGGCCAAAAACTATATGTCCCCGAATCTTTGATTCTGAGGGCATAGAAAGCTCTGATTTCAATATCAAAACACATGATTCCTTGGAATTATCACTGAACATTCTTCCAATATAGATTACCTGGTGATTGACCAGTGAGTGACCATATCTATCTTGGGGTGACTCAGTAGATTTTGGCTGTAACGGACTCCATCTATTCTCTGTAGTATTGTACCTATGAATAAACATACACTAGTGTAATGGAAATCAAATATTCTATGTATTTGTGAGGATATTTCATTGTTGTATACATGTAGCTTTGAGAGGTTTGATAATCTTTTACATAAATATACATGTACAAATGTATGTGTCTGTCAGGAGTGACTTGCAAAGGGGTAGAGCCACGAAGCCCGATATTGGCCCTTATTTTGAACATTGTACTTCATAGAATTTTTAACTGTTATTTGACATTTTGAAATGTTCTCTACTCAATCATGAATCCATCTTTTGTAAACATTGCGTTTATCAATACCTTAAAGCCCTTTGAAAACATCAAAATAGGTCATATTCCGCGAAATTGATGCAGAAACTGCATATTTCTATTAAATTAGCAATGGCCGCATGCATTAACTCAGATGGAAAATTTATATGTGAAAGATTAATATTATATTCTTTTGTCATAACATTTTGTCTCAGTTTACGCATGCGGCCACATTGGTTTCTTCGATAAAAGACAAAATTCCCAGCAATTTCGTCTTATTTTGTCAATAACGTCAAAATGACGTCACTTCATGACGTCATTACAGTTAAATGGCACTTTGTTTGGTGATATTTTTCTTTTCATGAAAAGCGGTAAACATTCGTTTATTTTCATGAGAGATATCAAGTATTTCTCATGAAATTTGAGAAAAATCGAGGGCCGATTTAGGGGTCTTGTGGCCCTTCCCCTTTTTAAACTTGTGAATAAAATTATGAAAGTCAGCCCAGCCAGAATTTTCAATGTTAATAACTTTTTCAATGTAAATAAGATGAAGATGTTGAAATCCTTCCTTTAAAGAAAAGATAGAGTCACAATGTCTCAAAGCTGGAGACATCAAAGGTATTCTAAATGGTTACTTACGTGATCATGAAGTCTATCTTTCTGTTGAGGGTGTATCCCCCTGTCACGTAGATGATATCCCCATTCCTGACCACACCCGCTGATGCCCTGCCGTAATACTTAGAATCCTCATCTATCACACCCCATACTCCATTCTCTGCTAGTACACTGCAGTCAATACCTGTTACAGGTAAAACCGTACCACTTCAAATTTATGACCATTTATACAGATACAAACTCAGTCACACAAATAAATAATACTGAAAAAGCTCTACTATACATAGTATTTCTCTAGATTTACTCATTTGCTCTCTTGTGAACATTACAAAATACTTTGCAGAGATCTATGATAATAAATCTAAATGTCTTCACTACATGAATAGCTGATTTTCCAGTAGACATACACCAGACATCACACAATTTGGCAATATTTTCATTGTGACGTTAAAATAAAAGGCATGACAACACATCAAGGTGCTTCCAGATGGTGCAATCAGATTAGACGTCACAATCGAAAATTTTGCCTGGTGTCTGTGTGCATAAAATCAAAGTTGGAAACGGTAATATCTTTTTTTATCTGGAAAATGGACTATTGGGACAAACCTGCAGTTCTCAACCTGTCAAAAAATAGTACTCATCTCTCTTAAAGTGTTGTCATGGCAACTTACCTGTCCACCCTGATTCACAGACACACATGTTATCTACACACGTGCCGTTACTCGTACAGTTGTTAGGACAGCGAGGCGTTTGACAGGCCTCTCCTGTGTAGTTATTCCAGCATACACATCGCCCATCCACACAGTCACCGTGATTAGAGCAATGCTGGACACACCCTCCAACCCTATAACAAACCATTCATGTCAAAACAAATCTACATACATGTACATGCATTTCCATTCAGCTTTTATACTTTCTATGTAGGTTAATTTCCCATTTAGGTAGGCATCTTATGATAAGTAACTAAAACTAAATAGGGACTGCATGATAAAGGTATAAAAACTTTTTTTGTACAAATGAAACAGAATCAGTTTAATAAGGCCATGTACTTGAAACTGCCACTTCCAGACAGGATACTAGTATGTGGAAGGACAGACTCCAGATGCAGAATCATAGAATGCCATTTCCCTTTGCAGACAAGCTCGTAACTTGTAAAAAGCGTGCTTCACAAAAACTTAATTCCATACTGTTATCTTACCTATACGTGATGTTAAATCCAGACATGTTGTAAGCAGCATCACTATAGAAGTAAAGGTAGGCCTTGCCAGAACGGGTGGTAATCTCTGGTAACTCTGGTCCCGTAGTCATTGTCTGCTTTACCAAGCCACTAAAAAAGGGAAATGTTTTAAAATACATGTACATTTCATGTTCTCAGTTTCCCACACCATTTTTCATAAATCCAAAAGTTTTAATATTTGTAAAAATGATTGTAAATCTGCATCCGGAAATATATGTATTCAATCCAGAAATCCAATTCACAAAAATATTCAAGCTCTACAGCTAGACAAGGACAACATAACAAACTGTTAGAATCTGACTACATACCTGTATGCGGCTAATAGTGGAGCATAGGCAGAGTCCCCGTCATATACATAAAGATGGTCCCAGCCACACTCTGTAGAGAACTGGTGAAGCTGTAGTCTCACTGTATGGTTAGAATTCCCTGTATCAATCAACCAGGTACACTTATTGTCCTCCGTATAGTTACCTGGACCATCGGTAATGATACCTGCTGTCTCATTGTACCTACAGAATAAACAAAGATCAGTACAGTGAAATCAGCCAGGTGCACTTATTGTCCTCTGTGTAGTTACCAGGACCATCAGTAATGATACCCATTGTCTCATTGTACCTACAGAATAAATAAAGATCAGTACAGATTAGTGATTAGCCATAAACAGAATGGAACAACCATTTGAATTTATGGGCGTAAGGGAGTGAAAGAACTCTTGCTAACCTGACAAAATTCTTTTTTGACCCCTTGGCCAGAATTTTTTTTTTCTTTAATTACAAGTGATTCAGTGCATGATCCAATTTTTTACAATGCCCCTTAGGGCCTTTCTTTATTTTTTTTGTCAAAATTTCAGCAAAAAAATTGTTTGCATGGTTTTCCATGTGTGTAAATGCCATTACTTCTACCTCATACAAAATTGCTCCCTAATTCAAAACTACTGAGAAACATGCTTCTACAAAGTGAAATCATCTTTATTGCCAAGGAAGGGCATGATTAGGCTGTTCTAAATCAGGTAATTTGCCTGTTGCATGCTTAAACCTACAAAATATGTTACCTTGACTTTGAAGGTAGACTTCGCCCTCATTTAGTCTCATGAGTCATCAACTATATAAACTTTAAAAGTAAGTTTAAACCATAATGATAAACCAGAAGTCTCTGACGAGACTGTAGCTCTCCTGGTTGTTTTGTTTTATTCACTCATTGACAAGTGAATAAGATACATATACATAAATAACAATTTCCATTTTATTTTAAACCAAAGACCATTATATATAGCGAGCAGGTGCACTAACAAGTTATAAGTAGCACGACGTAATAACAAATCCGTTAGACTGCAACTAGAATATCACTCATATAATTTTTAATACCCGAGATAAAGGATTTCAAAAAATAATGCCATACCCATTTTCCAAGGTACTAAGGGTCAGGGACTGCTAGCTCAAATGAACTATCAATGACACAATAGACTACAGATCCATTATATTGCATAAACAACTAAGTTTCTATCATATATAGCTTTAGAAGAGTTGACAGCACAACTATATAGGAGAAAATGACCACACCCTTTTTCTAAGACCCTGGGGGTCAGGGGCTCAAACAAAATATCAGGTGCACAACTAGACCACACACCCATCATATTGTTTTTTAAAAAGAATTAAGTCTCCATCATTTATAGTGTCAGAGGAGTTGCGAGCACAAGATAACATAGACATGATAGAGTTACATAGGAGAAAATGACCACACCCTTTTTCTAAGACCCTGGGGGTCAAGGGCTAAAAAAAGGAGCAAAATTAGACCACAGACCCATCATATTGCAAAAAGAATTAAGTCTCCATCATTTAAAGTGTCAGGGGAGTTGCGAGCACAAGATTACATAGAGTTATGTAGGAGAAAATGACCACACCCATTTTCTAAGATCCTGGGGGTCAGGGGCTCAAACAAAATATCAGGTGCAAAACTAGACCACACATCCATCATATTGCAAATAGAATTAAGTCTCCATCATTTATAGTGTCAGAGGAGTTGCGAGCACAAGATTACATAGAGTTATATAGAAGAAAATGACCACACCCTTTATCTAAGACCCTGGGGATCAGGGGCTCAAACAAAATGTCAGGTGCACAACTAGACCACAAATCCATCATATTGCATAAAGAATTAAGTCTCCATCATTCATAGTGTCAGGGGAGTTGCGAGCACAAGATTACATAGAGTTATATACATGTAGGAGAAAATGACCACACCCTATTTCTAAGACCCTGGGGGCCAGGGGCTCAAACAAAATATCAGGTGCACAACTAGACAACAGACCCATCATATTGCAAAAAGAATTAAGTCTCCATCATTCATAGTGTCAGAGGAGTTGCGAGCACAAGATTACATGGAGTTATATAGGAGAAAATGACCACACCCTATTTCTAAGACCCTGGGGGTCAGGGATTAAAATATCAGGTGCACAACTAGACCACAAACTCATCATATTGCAAAAAGAATTAAGTCTCCATCATTTATAGTGTCAGAGGAGTTGTGAGCACAAGATTACATAGAGTTTTATAGGAGAAAATGACCACGCCCATTTTCTAGGACCCTGGGGGTCAGGGGCTCAAACAAAATGTCAGGTGCACAACTACACCACAGACCAAGTGTAATGCAAAAAGAGTTACATTTCTATCTCTTATAGTTTCAGAGGAGTTGCGAGCACAAGAATTGTTTACGGACGGACGGACGGACAGACAGACGGACAGATGGACAGACGCCGGACGACGGGGTATCGCATAAGCTCGACTGGTCTGTGACCAGTAGAGCTAATGAGAGCAAGTGGCTACCAGACGATGACTAAGTAATTGCAGGTGCAACAACTCCCCCCCCCCCCCCTCCTCTTCACCCTCCAAAAAACTTCTTGATTCTGGGAACAAGTCATGTATATTATCAGTCAGGAAACAACTGTGTATTTGAACTCAAAAACAAGTCAGACTTCTTCCTTGTACATGTTGTATTCTGTTCATTTATCTAAATTTTCAATGATGTTAGTGTTGTTACTGTAAAAGTTTGTATATTATTGTTTGTTGAGTCCACATATTACATATACCATGATTTATAGGACTAAATAAGCCACCATTTTACAGGTACATGTATCTCCAAGGACTTTAACACTGTACTTCTATCACAAGTTATGATCAATTTTTATGGTTCACCTGTGGGTAAAATACACTACAGCATAGTAGCAATAAAATTAGAGTACTAGAAACCTCAATACAACATCAAGATTAATCTATGTCAATATTGGGTGCTCCCATGCCATACATGATACAATACAAATGTTTTACTCAAGTCTTTATACCTGTAACACTGTAGGCCTTTTTCTTTTGCTTGACTGTTTATTGGAAATATGTTTTATGTGTAAAAATGAGCAGCAAAAGCATAGAGCCTATTTGAAGATCAAAAATCGTAAAAATTACGCCAAAATCGTTAAAGTAGGCAGGTCTGTGTATACATGCATGTATACGTGTAATTGATATCCATCAGATACAAAAATTAAATTATGTTCAATTATTCAATCAATAAGCTTCAAAATCAGACTGACTCTCTCAGTCTCTGTTACCACTAATTACCATGATTACTCAATTGTATCAATTTCCTATTTCTGAATTATGAATAACCTAAGTGTCATCACAGACTTCTGTTGTGGTTTACTCTGAAAGTAGACTTGTCATTTCCCCACTACACTTCAATACTTGTCACATTTGAACTAGTGTTTTGATGTGATATGTAGCACAAAATCACTTATTACTTCCTTTACAGAGGAGTATTTTGATTTCATGAAAGGTGGATGGAAAGGAAGGGGGCTATACTTTATTACTTCTGACTCATACAGGGGTTTGAGACAACTTGAACTGATCAGGTCGTAACCGTAAATGGAACTTTTGTCTCATTTATTCCTTTGTTATTTACTTATTTATTTTTTTCTTTTTGCCCTTTCATGATTCATCAAATATGTAAAATTCCTAAAATGTACATGCAAAGCCACTCGATGTACGATCCCAATTTGACCTTTACAAGCTACATGTAATTCAGGAAGTGATAATGCTACAACTCAGCTGAAATTCTCCAAAACTTCCTTTTACCGTAGTATTTGGGTATAAATTCTGAGGTCAGAGAATTCTTACAGATATATGTATCAAATACATTGTTAAGATTTTACACATGCCATTCCTCTCTGGATACTCATGTTTAACTTTCACTTTCACTGACTGTCACTATAAATTAATTTGAAAGGATATCATATGTGACCCCATCTTGTAAATCAAATGCACTTAAGTCCAGTTCAACATGTTTAATGTGCCAAATAAACCCTACATGTATATGCATGTCATTTCAAAAAGGATAGTGTCAGATCCAAATGATATGGTCCAGCTTTTGATTCCCGAGTTTGTACTATACGTTTTGGATACAGCTGACTCATAGATAGAAGTGTCTCCAGAGATGACCTTAAATATTTCAGTAGACTCCAGCTATAAACTATGGTACCTTTGTTGAAATTTTTAGGGGCCAAGTGCATGCAGGGCTCCCAAGTCAAAAAATTTAGGCCTCCACATCAAAAATATTTAGCCCGCATCAAAATGTTGTATCTAAATGTGAATTTAATATTTTTTTATTGAACCCCCCCCCCCCTTCTCTCCTTCCCAGTATCAAGTGAAAGCCATGATTCTAAAGGAACATGCGTACCAAGTGCAAAATTAACGCCAAAAACAAGAGAAAGACCCATGTACAATGTACATATGAATCTACATTTATTTGACCTCAGACGATGTTGAACTATAATTGTAGTCAGTCGTTTGAGGTCAGCATGGTCAACGCTCTTTATCTTCCAACACCGTTCTTTCATCAAATTGGTTTTGAGTAATTTTTCCGCGTAAATTTCACTTAGGATAGGGTTTTGATTTCTGTCATCTCAAGCAAAAGTTCTCTTAAATAAATTAATAAATGCAGGTAAATCCAGTTATAAACATATTATGTCTCCAGACAGTGACTTTGCGTGCTTTTGGAAACGTTAGATGAAGTTTTGGTATACTGCCTTACTGGTGTCAAAGAAGTAACCAAACAATTTTGAAGGTTTATAATCGATATCTTATTTGTTTTGTTAAATTCAGACATTAAACTTGGGACAAATAATGGTTGGCATACATGTATGTCTCAAATATTTATAGAATAATTATCGAAAAATTTTGTTCTTTCATCATGTTTTAACCATAAGATTTCCTCAATTTCGCAACTTTGCTTAAGTAGTAACCGAATGATCGAGCATTTGGGTGTGTTTTATTGATCGATTTTCAATTCTATGTTGATAAATCTGAAGTAACAGAAGTAACATCTTTTCCATAGACCGAATTGTAGAAAATTAAGGAAAATTCCCTCAAATATAGTTCTTACTGAAAGTTTTAGGAAGGTACCCTTTCCTAACAGTAATATCTAGATTCTAATCTGAAACTACATGTACATTTGTATCATTGCTGAATAAATGACCAAAAACTATTCATTATGTCACCCTATTATAAAATTGTTGACACTTAGTGACTAACATATGTTGATTTCACGTGAACTTTAGAAGTTTTCTAAATTCTATCCAATTTCATTGATTCAAATTCCTGGCCCTACTCCATGTACACAGTAATTAATCGTTCGGTTACTGTTCCAATCGGTTATTGCTTTTACACCAGTACTGATTTAAAATGACGGTGCATCTTTATAAAGGAACAAGGGAGATCTATTCATTTTCAGCATGTTCAGCGAGAAAGCGAACCGAAAATTTGTCAAATGCACACAAATTTTTGTTTCACAACTTGAGTTATGGCAAATATGAAACACGAAAACAATTATGATCGGAATTTTACAATTGTCAAATGGACGATCAGAAAAACATTTTTGGTACAGTAGTCCAAACTGAATTCTTTGTTGCAGTCTGCTACTCAGACAGAGAAGATGAGAAATATTGAACCTGTTACCTGTTACCTAGCTGCAAGACCTATCCATTAGCCTCTCGACTCTCCAGGTCCACAGTAAGAATACATTTTACATTGTATTACATGTAACAATCCTCAACCAGTATAGGCTGTTTGAAATTCTGAATGAAGAATATGTCATCTAATACAATTTTACTATCCGTGTCACATTACGTAATGTAATTTACCTGACTCTTCCTTCACAATGATCGCAAAGTGTCGACCCTGGCCTCGATCCCCATCCTGATGAACAGACACAGCTGCCGTTCACACATTCTCCTTCGTAACATTTTTTACCATTACAATCATGGGGATCAGAGAATGATGTTGACAGAAATACAGCAAACAAAATAACACTACAAGTCCAATAAAACGAGAGAAAACCAAGGAGTCTCATCTCCCGTTGTGTACTGTCCGCCATATTGAAATGTCAATAAAACGACGAATAAAGCCGGAACTTACCGAACGCCCACATCTCTCGGGGGAATGTATAGCTCGCCGTCGTTACGTTCTGCGGTGTTCATGTAACTGTACGGATGGGTATTCTGGGAAAGTTATACTGTTTCACACAATAGAACCAATGTCCGTATCTAATTTCAGACTAAGGGAGGGTAAACATGATTGCATAATATTATAATAATAACAACGACTCTGAATGAGAAAACTCAAGTTGCTCTGACAAAAAAAAAAAAAAAAAAAAAAAAAAAGAAAGAAAAATCAGCCTCTCAAACTGAGGAGCATTTCAAGACAAATTCCGTCAACTTGAATTATCCGAATACTTCAAACTTTGAAAACTTTGATATTTAGCATGGGTGGATCAAGAATTTTTTTTCCGGGTGGAGGTCTCATAACGATTAAAAAATATTCCTTAAAACGGGATGGGGTTTTGTTTAAAGGCAGGTTTCCAGGGCATACGGGGATCATAACCCTCCTCCATTGTATTGTGTGTTGTATCTGATGATACATGTATATGAATGCTGAGATCTATGGTACAATGATATCAAATATATTTATATAAAATTGTGTATGATATCAAGGACTTATAAATTAGGCTGTTCAAGTTTAAATCCTTGGTGATACATGGTACAGAATATATGATAATGGATACATGGGATGGTAAATGATGTGTCTTACAGTCAGGTTTTCGGGAACACCCCCCCCCCCCCCCCCCCCCCCCGGTTTCCGATTTGGGGGAGGGGGCAGATAAGCACTCGAAATAAACTACAAACGTAATAGAAATTGCCAAATCGGAATTCTCCATTTTGAAACAATCATGAATTCACACATTTTTCTAACATATTCTATCTTCATTATATGTCGACTCGATCGTATCGGATATTGATCAGATCCCCCTTTCCAGAATGATCTGTGACAGTCTGGATTGTGATTGAATGGCTGTCATCATCACCAAACGAGAAATACTTACCTAATGTGTACATCAATATGCACATCGAGACAATCACCGAATTTGACAAGTTTCCATGGAGCTGTTGCGACGGGTGTTGCATGCAATCAGGAGACGCTGACTCTCTCCGGGCGTCTCACTTCGGAATGTTATTCATTCCAAGGCAACCGTTCCGATGGAAATTCTAATGATTTTGCTTTGCCTTCTCGGCTTTGAGACTGAATAACTGATAGGTCCTTCTTTAATGTTTATTGGGTAATGGGAACGTATCATATTTACTTTCTATAGATATAATAATTATGTATGTTCCTATAGATCTGATAAAATTAGGTACGGTTTCCCGTTTTAAAATGGAATTTGTGATATCAAAAAATCGAATTTGTGATATCACAAATTCTATTTTTTTTATATAAAAAAATAAGGAATAAATAGTAAAACGGCTAATACAAATTGATTTTTTGATATAAAAAAATCCATTATTTGATATCAAAAAAATAGAATTTGACAAAATCGATTATTTGATATCATGTAATATTTTGTGATATCACAAATTCTGTCATATTTTGTGATATCACAAAATCGATTTTTTTATATCACAAATTCTGATTTTTGATATCACAAAATCGATTATTTGATATCACAAATTCGATTATTTGATATCAAACAAATCAATTTTGTGATATCAAAAATTGTAATTTTTGATATCACAAAATCTTATAGAATTTTTTATTACAAATTCGATTTTTTTTATATCAAATAATCGATTTTGTGATATCAAAAAAATAAATTTGTGATATCAAAAAATAAATTTGTGATATCAAAAAATAGGGAATAAATAGTAAAACGGCGCCTCATAAGTCCGCGGTCGAGCATCTTGGTGTGAAGCTGGTAGAAAAACATGGTGTAGATGGCCTGGCTTTTCCCGGGTAGAAAGGCGAATACGACTGGTGTCATGACGTTGTCAACTAGTGATGGGCCGATAATCGATAATAATCGATTAGCGGCGTGTTGAAGTCATCCGATTTCGATAATCGATTTGAAAGTAAAGTAATCGATAGCGGGAAAATGAAGGGGGGGGGGGACCACCTGTCTGATGGTCCAAACTTTCTTACTGTGGAAATGAGTGTTGTAGCATAAGGCAATTCCTGATAAATTTGAGAGGAAACTTGTAAAAAAAATCATTTATTACAATCTCCACGAACTACATATTTCCGACGTACCGACGGTGACAGTATGTTATACTTCAATCCTTTTCAATTTTTAAGTTAAAACTGATTGAATTTTGATGTAACTGTTTGCTTTCACAGATGCATGTACTGTACTTGCAAGCAAATGTGAACCCCCCCCCCCCCCCCCCATCCCACACCACACGCTCCGCAAAAAATGGTCCGTTTTTGTATACTTTTCATCATACATTGTTTTTAAATCAAATAACTGTAAGGAGAAGGCCTTTGATTATTTTGATTAAATTTGATTGTTTACGATAAGCGCATGTAATCAAAACATATAGAGCTGCTTTGTTGGTCAGTAGTGAATGAAACGTATGTTTTATTCAGATAAAAAAAATAAAAGTATTGAAATATTTACGAAAAAATATGACCAATTATAATCGGTAGAATCGCATCGGATACACCAACCGATTCTAAGCGATTATCGATTATGATTCTGAACCGATTTCCCATCACTATTGTCAACACGGACTTGGATTGTGTATATCTGGCAGGTGTAAAAGGTTCCGTCGCAGTATATCGTGTCGGCTGCAGCTAGGTCACGGAGGTTGTTGTCGGTGGCGAATACGATGGTCCGCTGTGATTGGTGGCTCTTGCTATCAGTAGGAATCGGTCGCCGGTTGATCATTAGAGAGGTTGAGATTTCCTACGTGTAACTTGTACGGGTACGTCTATAGTGTACAAGTTGAATTACACGTAACTGTTGTTGAGATTTCTTTTCAAAGACCACTACGCGTACTTGTAAAATCTAAGTGAACTTGAGTTGACTTTTGGACAGTATAAAGTCAAGAGGAACATTAAGTTCGGTTAAATCTATATTGAAATAGAAACTTGAAGTAATTATGAATTGAATGCCATACTTTTTATACTATTTGATAGAATAAAGGGGATGAAATATCTTGAAGTAAAGACCTACGTGTATCTCGCACTTTACACGTTCACTGGCGACGTGTAGCTTGTAAAGCAAATGACGTTAAACGCAATAAATGATGATGTCACATAGCCGACCAGATACAAGCTACACGTAGAAAATCTCAACCTCTCTATCTCTGTCCACTTGCCGTCTAGGGTGATGGAGGATTGCGTCTTGGCCTTGGGTATTACGGGCGTTGGTTTCCGTCGGGCACGGTACAGGGAAGACTTGGAAGACTTGAATGTTGGTAGTTCTTACAACAAATCACGATGTTTTTGTAATGAACATCGCAGAGGGGTTTTCTGCTCATTTTATGTCCGTAAATTGATCCTTATTCAACATAGTACTTAAAATTTTTTTCTTAGTTCTACCAGAAATTCCCAATCAAAAACATGAAAAATAATTTGCAAAACATGTCAAACAAAGTGGAACGAAGGTGTAATTTTATTCGGAAAATCTGCAAATTTGTAAGATAATTGATATAGGAGTAATCCGCCCAACCCAGTGCAACAATGTTTCTTTTTTTTTTTTTTTCGACCGGCGAAACCAACCTTTAATTCCTGTTTGTTCTTTCAAGAAGTTTCGCGCTAGGGAGACTTTGCAAAAGTTATGAAACATTGGAAAATATCATTACATGAATATGCTCTCGAGGCCACTAATTTGTTTTAAAAATTCAAAATTTTCTTTGGGAGCCACACCCAAATTCCTTTCTATTTGATGGGGAAAGTTCGATCAAATTCTTCCTAAACCCTCCCTCGTTCGACCTTTCGAGACAAATAAATATATTTGTATCCTAATAAATCGTGGCTCCGATACGTCTTAACCGTACTACCCCTCAGACAGTAGGACGATTAGGACTATCGGAGCCGCGATGATTTATGAAGATGAGGTACTTGTGCCTCTTGCAGTCGAAGTTCTGAATGCACCTAAGTGTAAATGTCCACCACTACCAAATTCTTTTCCAACAATGACGTCTCTCATCGAATTTATCTGCAGACTTCTGAAAGGGTGCATCACTCATTCATAGATTCTGAAGGAAAACAATAATAAATGACCTGATGATGTTAGAGGGACTGAGGGAGGTCCAAGGTTGATGAGGGATTCCATCTGCGTATCTCTTTCTTTGTCCCTTTGTAAAGTAACCGAAAAAATGGTCTGTATATATGTATACAAGAAGATCGCTCTAAAAGGTGAAAAATGTCTTGATATATGTCATTGTGAAGAAAAGGCGAAAAGACGCTCAATTTTGTTGCAGTTTTGTTTTTTTGATATAATTACCGGGGTGCCCCCAGACTCTACTACAGGACACCTGTGGCAATCCCTCCCGTACCTTTCCCACTCGGCCTTCGTGCTGCCAACTGGTAAACCACTTCTGTATCACACCGGCGCAATCATACAGTTTTCCGTACGTGTAGGGCATAGATCCATCTGTTTCTTATAGTGTGTTTCAATGATGATGTCATACATCCAAATTAATCGCCATATTGGATTACAACTTTTAGATTTTATCCATTTCTGCCATGCAAATCGTTAACATTAAAAAGTTTATAACTAATTCTGTAGAAGAGATGAATTCATAAATATCCCTATTCTTCCAGTGGCGGATCCAGCGCTCCCTTTGCCCGGGGGGGGGGTCAAGGGGCGAATTTTGCCGATTTTGACTGAAAATGGGCCAAAATATACCTGTTTTTGGAAAATTTTGGGTCAGTGCCGAGGGGGCGGGGGCGCCCACTCCGCACCCCCTGATTCCGCCACTGTCTTCTAACTTTTCTTTAAAATATCTTCTTGTTTGTAATTCTCATCATTACAATTAACAATGGTTCAACGTCTTGTCACAAGGAATACACATTCTATTACATCGTATGATATTATAGTGCCATTGTAATCATGCTATTGCCTGATTAAATAAATAAATAAATAAATAAATAAATAAATAAATAAATAAATAGATAAATAAATAAATAAATAAATAAATAAATAAATAAATAAATAAATAAATAAATAAATAAATAAATAAATAAATAAATGAATAAATAAATAAATAAAAACACACTTTCGTTCGACGTATTGTAGAGTGAAAAATTGACCATATGACTTGTCTATTCCGACGTCAATCATGAAATGAAAGTAGAAAAAAGTGGAAAAATGAGGGAGAGTTGGAAGAGAAAGAATCAGAAGTTATTCGTCCATAGATAGCTGAAAGAAACAGCCTAACATTAAGAAATAAAATCAAGGGATGTCTGGCAAAACATTAAAGTTGTACGTGCACAAAAGAACGCCGATTGATCAAGGTCAGCTTTTTTTGAAATTCTGCCTGGTGATGAATATTAAATGAGGAAATTTGGCAATCACTGGCGATGATAAACTTGAGATTACTTTGGAACTAACCGTTCAAATTTTATCAAATAAGTTGCAGATTGTACTGGTCGGGAAGTAGTTATTGCGGAGCAGTAATTATAGGGCTGGGACGATACTGGTCGAGCAGATAATTCCGAACGATTTTTGCGGTTTTTCGTCAATAGCTCGGCTCCTATACGTCCAATCACCATGAAACTCGGAACAAATAATGCTTCACCCTTCATACAAATGCCTATGTAAAAATAATTTTGAAAATCGACCCATAAATGCTGATTTGAGGGCGTTTCAATACCCCCCTCTAACGGCCATTTTACGCAAGTTACTAAAGGTATTTCCGAACGATTTACATTTTAGTCTGTCCTGGGGTCAAATATAAATCAAATGTTTCAAAACTTTGTTATTTTATCCTTTAATCCTTATTGAAGAATTCTATGTCAACATATATCATAAAACTTTTACAAAATTTATTTGTAAAGCGACTTTCTGAACCATGATGAAGTACGTTTATTTCCTACTTATTTCCAATGATTTTGGTAGTCTAACACATGAAATGTATACGCTTTTTCGTGAATATCCTGCTCTGGGCCCCTCTCAGTGCAGGTTTTCATCGATCTGTTGACAAGAATAGATTTTTTGAAAATAGATGACTCCGAAACTAGGTCAAGATATGTTCTTAACACAATGACGTCACTTTCCCCAACTCCCAAACAGACGAATGTTACAAACAGCAGGAGAAACAAACGCTAAAAATATACTAAATAAAGTTATTTTGAGATTTCCTTTTGCATGTCGGTTATTTTTCTGAATATCAGTCAGGGGTGCTACTTCAACAAGTAATAAAAAAAATTACCTTTTCAAGTAACTTTCTAATTTTGCCTTCTAAAATGATTACCTCTAAAAGTAACTCATTTACTTGCAATGTCCATGCAACATATTACTTATACAAGTAATATACATAAAAAGAAAGGCAATGGATTGTAGCATACACATTTAAAGTTCTCAAGCTTTTAATTGTTATAAGGGCTACTCATATCAGTAATAATTGCTTCAGTAACAGAAATATCAAGGTAAAACCATTCCCTTATAATTACTTGTTTAAGTAATATTTATTGAAAGGGGCTTATCTTTAAATGAGAGGAGTAAAGCTTTAAGCAATTATCGTAATTTATATTTAAATTTTATTTTGAAAAGGAAAGTCTGAATTTACAGGAAAAATTATTGCTATTGGGATGAAAATTCTGTTTAAAAATCTACAAGGTTACAAACTTGCTCAAATTTGCAACTTTTTAAGTGAAATTCGGCTACAATTTCGGCTATCTTTCTTAATTCAAACAGTTTCTTCTGAGAAAGTTATTTCCTTTTGAAAATAATGGAAGTGCTCTTACCTTCTACTGCTGTATTTTCTTACTTGCCATAGGAAATAAGACATTATTTAACTTTCTATGTGAAATCATGGGTACATTTGATATCAGTCAGATAATTACTTGTAGAAGTAATTTTTTAATTACTTGTTGAAGTAGCACCCCTGACTGAATATCTAGACATCTGTATCACCAAAATTGTGAAAAAGTATCTCCAAGTGACCGAACTAGCGAATCGTTCGGAAATACCTTCAGTTCGGAAATATCTGCTCGACCAGTACGGGTCTCGAGCGTATCGATACGTATCACGATATAGTGCCTACGATACGATATGTATCACGATATCTCTGATGTATATTGCCATAACGAAGATCCAGGCTGTATAGAATGAAACTCAAGTATAACATTAAAATATTTTGATAAAGACTATATTTTTCTAGATCCTGGAATAATCAAGATTTAAAAAATCCCAAACAAACTTTTCAAACTTTGAACAATAACATCAAAAGTTATTACTGATAGACAGAGGCTAGTTAGCTACAAGTAAAGCTACAAGAACAAATCTGTACCCTTTGCAATTATGTTTTCAACTTTTCACCTTAACATGTATTTATACTCTTTTTTGTCTGTTCATTTTCTCAGTAACTGCATCAACAAGACAAGCCATGAATTGGTAAATAAGAGGGCCTCGTGCTCTCAGTTTGAAAATGAAAAGTTCGTGAATTTATGTAACCCCCCCCCCCCCCCCCCTTCCTTTTAAGTTCTCTCTTTGAAGTTCCCCTTCCTATTTAAATAATCCTGATTTTTTTCATGAGGAAATCTTATTAAAAACAACCATAACAATCGTAACAAACGCTCCTTTCTCTACAATATTGAAAGGATTACCGCATAATTGTTTTTTAAATGTGTTTGGTTTTATTCGATGGATACATCCTGCACTTTGACATTTTTTATGACAAACGGTTTTCCGTCTCTGTACGTTTTATTTTATGTACATGTATTAGCAAAATTTTGGGAAAGAGAGAGAGAGAGCATGTGCGTAAACCACGTGGACGTAATCTACTAATCTTTAATGATTTTATTCTCGAGTTAAAGTTGTCGCTGACGTGAATAGAAAATATAATAGATATATAAAGATCGTAGTAGACAGACATTTTTTTCCCTTCTTCTTTAAAAGGCTGTTTCCGACGTTCAATCAAGGATTGACATGAGTCGGTTTTAAATAAGAAATTTTCGAAGTTTAGTAACTAGCATTACATACGATTTCAGTACTCTTTCTTTCAGATAAATAAATGAAATCATCTTGAATGGAAGAGATTTAGGTCGAACGCCAGTATATCTCAAAAATCGATGATAAATGAATGGATCATGCACGCATGAATAGCTACTGGACATCAGTTATTTCATGCCGTTTTCACGTCGCTCTCACTCTCACCCACTCAATCAGGTACTTTCTCTGGACAATAGTATCTTACAAAATTGTTAATATTAAGATTGCGTTAGATACGGATTCTGAAAACTTTACTTTCGCCGCTTTAAATTCTTTAAACGAACATGAGTTTGAGTAAACAAAATATCTGTAGGATTCCCGCTAGCCGCGGAAACGGACAACGGCACGGATCAACAAAATATCGAAGTGCCATTGGTGGTTTCTGCGGCTAGATTCCCACAAACCACAGGCTGGATATGCGTATGCATTTCTAAAAAAAATTTAGAAGCGCATACGCATATCCAGGCGATCTTTCCGCCTGTACCGCAAACTATATGCATGGAAAATTGACTACTGCATACTATCCGGTGCAAACATAGGAAGATTAGTCAAGAAAAACATCTTTACCCTTTTAAGTCAATAAGTCACACGTTTTAGTTAGCCCGAAGCTTTCAATCGACGAAGTTAACGCGCATGCTCATGCCTTTGAATGGAGTTTAAAATGGGTCCGGATATCGCGATATAGCTCCAACGTATCGATACGCGTATCGTGGAACACCGTATCGCGATTTATCGATATATCGATGTATCGTCCCAGCCCTATCGCCGTTTGCCCATATCTCCAGTTCTACGAATGACAGACTTGATTCTTAGCACTACTGGTGTCCAGTGATTGGGATAAGCATGCACCCTGCTTCATAGTCACATTCAATTCTAAAATGTCACATTTAAATTTTACTTAGTGCGCCAATGTGGCGCATTAAATTTTTAAACAAATTGTGGAAATCTTCTGTTCTTTTATTCAACATGGTGATAACTTGACCATATTCAGTTATTTAAAGTTCTGCATGCGATTTTTCGTATCAATTGATACACAAGATAGCAATTTGAAAGTTTCATCTATTCAAAACACCATCGTTTCCTGTTGCAACAATCCCTATTTCAAAACATTATACATGTATGTACGTACAACAATTTTTAACAGAGTGCGTATTTTGTGGAGGGGGTTGGGTTCAGGCAAATTTTGAATTATAAATTCAGGTTTAAAGCATGCAACGAATATTTAAGAAGATCTTTTCAGACTGTTTTGGTCAAATGCGTCCCCCTATTTCCTATGTTTAAGTACAGAAAAGTCCGTCCAGACAGTTGGAGCGGCGGGTGATGCAGATCTTTCTTGCTTGTTTGTGTGTGTTTTTTTTTTTTTGAGGAGGGGGGGGGGGGGAGGGGATGCAAATTGCTCATGGCACATTCATTTTCAACAATGGCACATTCATTTTGTAAATGGCACATTGATGTCCCAGGATATTGGGCCATTGTCACATTCACCTGACTGCCTATCCCGATCACTGGGTGTCAGAACAGTTCCGGACAGTTGCCCTTTTCAAGTACTTTGAAGGAACCTATTTTCAAAATTTTGTCTCTTGGCCCTACCCCTTTCATGTGCAAGTCTTGAAAATTTAAGGAAATAGAGTGAAAAATACTTAAAAAATCAGCAATAATAACTTGTCCACCAGTAGGTAATTTTAAACATGCATGGTTTTTAGCTCACCTGAGCCATAGGCTCAAGTGAGCTATTGTCATAGTGTTGCGTCCGTCGTCTGTCGTCCGTCGTCGTCGTCCGTCGTCCGTCGTCGTAAACTTTTCACATTTTAAACTTCTTCTCCAGAACGGCTGAAGGGATTTTGATGAAACTTGGTAGGTATGAAGTACTCATGGTCCCCTACAAGTGTTGTTGTTTTTCGTCCGGATCTGTCAACAGGTGGCGCCACCACAGCCAAAAGTAGGTCTCGGGGGGTACCCTCCTTTGACAAACTTCTTCTTCAGAACCGAAGCATGTATCGACAAACCGAAAGCATCAGGATGATCTAGAGAGATGTCTTAAGAAGTGTTGTTATTTTTGGTTCCACTTCGAAGTCAAATTTTTGACGCGTTTTTGACGTCTTTTCGGACTTTGTTAGAAATGCACATTTTTGCACTATTTCTTTAAATAACTCAATAAGTGTATGATTTTACACACTCATTTATTACATATTTATCATATTTAACTTACTTAATGCTTTGATATGTATTTTATGCTTAAAATTTATTTTTTTGATTTTTTATGAATTTTTTTCTTATGTAAAAAGGAAGGGGGGGGGGTTGATTTTCATACATTTTCTGCTTCTTTTCTATAACCACTCTTCAGATTGTCATGACAATTTGTAGGTATGAGGTACTCATGCATGGTACCCTACAAGTGAAAGAATTTTGTCAAGATATCCACTTTTGGATTTTTAAGGAATATTTTTTAAGATTGTACATAGGTATAATGTATGTTTTCCATGCCAAATGGACCCATGGGGAGTAGCTTCAAACCCCGGCGGGACCCCAACAATTTTTTTTTCCCTTTTTCAGTTTTTTTTCTCTTTTTATTTTTATATTTATCGCTAGAAATGAAACTGTGAAAGAATTTTGTCAAAATATCAACTTTTAGATTTTTAATGATTTTTTAAATAAGACAAGCTATAGCTAGTTTGGCTTTGTGAACTTATTTTCATACTTCGAATTAACTCGGCCACATACGCTATCAAATATACGCTGAATTTATTTTTAAGATGTTGACTTTTTGTGTCGCCTGCGAAGCACAGCGACACTTAGGGATCACTTTGTCTGTTGTTCGTCTGTCCGTCCATCCGTCCCTCCGTCTGTCCGTCTGTCTGTCACACTTGGGTGTCACACCCCATAACTTTTGATTGGTAAGTGCTAGGGCTTTGATATTTCACATGTGTATTCCTTGTGACAAGACCTTTATACACATATCATAATTTTTGACCTTTTGACCTTGACCTAGATATTTGACCTACTTTTCTAAAAATCTAATATTGGCTATATCTCTTGATTGATTAGTGATAGGGCTTTGATATTTCACATGTGTATTCCTTGTGATTAGACCTTTCTACACATATAATTTTTGACCTCGTGACCTTGACCTAGATATTTGACCTACTTTTCAAAAAATCTAAGATTGGCTATATCTCTTGATTGGCAAGTGATAGGGCTTTGATATTTCACATGTGTATTTCTTGTGACAAGCCCTTTTTTCACATACTATATTTTTTTAACCTTATGACCTTGACCTAGATATTTGACCTACTTTTAAAAAAAAAACAAGATTGACTATATCTATTGATTGGCAAGTGATAGGGCTTTGATATTTCTCTTGTGTATTCCTTTTGACAATACCTTTCTACACATACCATAATATTGACCTCATGATCTTGACCTAGATATTTGACCTACTTTTCAAAAAAATTAAGATTTGCTATATCTTTTGATTGGTAAGTGATAGAGCTTTGATATTTCATATGTGTATTCCTTCTTGTGACAAGGCCTTTCTACACATATCATAACTTTTGACCTCATGACCAAGACCTAGATATTTGACCTACTTTTCAAAAAATCTTATATTGGCTATTTCTTTTGATTGCTGAGTGATAGGCTCTGATATTTCACATGTGCATTCCATGTGACAAGACCTTTCTTCACATACCATCATTTTTAGCTCACCTCGACGAAGTTGAGTGAGCTTATGCTATAACCCTCCGCGTCCGTGTCCGTGTCCGTGTCCGTGTCCGCATCCGTGTCCGCGTCCGCGTCCGGTTAAGAAGTTTGGGGTAGCTCAGTATCTGACAAAGTACTAACGCTACAGTAACCAAACTGGCACAAGTGATTCATCTTTGGATGCTGAGGTAAACCCATGCATCGTATGCAGCATCTGACCTACATTTTCCACTTGAGTGACTTGGTTAAGAAGTTTGGGGTAGCTCAGTATCTGACAAAGTACTGATGCTACAGTAACCAAACTGGCACAAGTGATTCATTTTTGGATGCTGAGGTAAACCCATGCATCGGATGCAGCATCTGACCTACATTTTCCTCTTGAGTGACTTGGTTAAGAAGTTTGGGGTAGCTCAGTATCTGACAAAGTACTGATGCTACAGTAACCAAACTTGCACAAGTGATTCATCTTTGGATGCTGAGGTGAACCCATGCACCGGATGCAGCATCTGACCTACATTTTCCGCTTGAGTGATTTGGATAAGAAGTTTGGGGTAGCTCAGTATCTGACAAAGTACTAATGCTACAGTAACCAAACTTGCACAAGTGATTCATCTTTGGATGCCGAGATGGACCCATGCATTGGATGCAGCATCTGACCTACTTTTTCCACTTGAGTGATTTCGCTTTTAAAAGCCAATATTGAGCAGAGTATAAGTGCTACATGTACCAAACTTGCATATTGGATGTATCTTTGATCAAACTTTCATAAAATGACCTTGACCTACTTTTTCCGCTTGAGTGATTTTGCCTTTAAAAGCCAATATTGAGCAAAGTATAAGTGCTAGATGTTCCAAACTTGCATATTAGATGTATCTTTGATCAAACTTTCATAAAATGACCTTGACCTACTTTTTCCGCTTGATTGATTTTGCCTTTAAAAGCCAATATTGAGCAAAGTATAAGTGATACATGTACCAAACTTGCATATTGGATGTATCTTTGATCAAACTTTCATAAAATGACCTTGACCTACTTTTTCTGCTTGAGTGGTTTTGCCTTTAAAAGCCAATATACATGTACTAAGAAATATGTTTGAATTGAATTTTGCTGTCACGAGGTGAGCTTCGTAATCTGTGATTACCTATGTTTTACCTCGTGCACTTGCCCTATATATTTGACCTACTTTTCAACAAATCTATGATTTGCTATATCTTTTGAGTGGTAAGTGATAGGGCTTTGATATTTCACATTTGTATTCCTTATGAAAAGACCTTGCCATTGATATTTGACCTAATTTCAATAAAAAAAAATCCGCTATGCAGGCGACACAAGCATTCCTTGGATTGCTTTTTTTTCATACATGCATATTTCAGAACATTTTCCCTATTTAATGATTATTTTCTCTGTCTTATTTCTGTATCTATGGTAAACATAGTCGCCATATATCTTGTGTTACAGATTTGATTGGTTCAATACCTCCTTGCCCCTTTAGTAGGGGTAACTACAGGAAATAAAAAGGTGCACACTAAAAATTTTGACTGACTTGAAATGCCCGGAAGTCTGTAAAATTGGTCTTTTTTGATTGTAAATCTTTGGCACGCATAAAAATGTGAAGAAAAAGGGGGGGGGGGGGGGGGTCATGCATGTCCTTTTTTCGCAAATTTCACTTTTTTTACAGGAACTCTGCGTCCTCATCGAAAATGTTCCGAATTTTGCATATTTTCAAACCTATCTGTAGATTGCATAAAAGACAAGATCAAGTTCGAAGTTAAATTTATCACGACTATTGATTCAATATGCTAAAAATACATTTCCAAGCACCGCATTTCAGCATATTTACCGAAAATAATTTGTCCAAGTGGCTTCACTGGGTCATGAGGTTTGATACACCGTACACTGCTGTTTGGAAAATAAATTGGCTCAATTTCTGCACAACTCACTTGAATTAATATTGTCCGCTAACAACTTGTCTGTGTTAATTGGATTAACACGATTTTGACTGTACGTTACATGTATTAAGATGAAATCAATACTATTCAAAAGCTCTCATTCATAGATTTCTGTATAATTTAATATGAATAAAGGCAAAACCGAAAAGTCTTTGTTTTTTATGCTTCCGGAATCAAAGATACGGGGGCTTATAGTTTTTGGCCTGTCCGTCTGTCTGTTTGTCCGAATAACTTTACATTGGGCATAACTTTTGATAGGAAGGTGATAGAGCTTTCATATTTCACATGTGTATTCCTTGTGACAATACTTTTCCATTGATACCAAAATATTTGACCTCGTGACCTTGACCTTGACCTTAGACCTACTTTTCAAAAACTTTAACATTGGGCATAACTTTTGAATGGTTAGTGATAGGGCTTTCATATTGTAAATGTGTGTTCTTTGTGACAAGATCTTTCCATTGATACCAACATTACTCTGACCCTGACCTCTCACATACTTAACAGAAAATGGTGTTTATACCAACAAAGATGCCACTGCGGGGCATTCGTGTTTCACAAACACAGGCTTTATTATTTTCTGGCATACTAGCTATTAATAATGAAAGGTTTGGTGTTCAATTTTAAATAAACTTAATTTATGAAATCATTTCATTGTTTTATTCTGTTTCTGTTGCACATTAATGTGGAATTTTACAAAATGATTTTATTTTTGATGTTGCATAATCGAACTATACTAGCTGGGCATATGACTTTGGATCGCATAATCCATCTTTTCAAATCAGTAAAAAAGTTGTTGTTTTGAAATGTGACTATTTTCTCTTGTTTGTACTTTTAAAGGTTGTCTGAAAAAAAAACTTGTCTGCATCCGGCAAAAATCTTGTTAGAAAGGTTGTGGGCTAAAATCCTGGTACTGGCACTATCAGTATTCAATGTCAGTATGTCAATTAGAGCGTGCATGGGTATCAGGTGAGCGTTGTGCCCCCTGGGGCTCTTGTTTGTGGTTGAAGGGGCATTAATGCCCGAGTTAAGACACTGCCCCGGGTTAAAGTCCTGTAAGAATGTTTTTTTTAGTGTACCACTTAAAATCATGTAAAATATAGATAAACAAAGTTTAACTCTGGATCGGTTGTATTGATGGTTATATATGTAGATGCCTGTATTTGTAACACTTAATATTCTACATGACTTTGTACATGTATCATTATTTTCTGTATCTATTTGACATTCCAGTTGGTGATGTACAGATTGCTGTGAAGAATTTTCCTGATCTCTGCCTCAGAGATATCGTAGAGATTTACCACCCTGAAGATGAATATAGGTAAAGCTCCAAGTTTATCTCTCTTTAAGGTAAATTGAACCAAGGTCGACCAACTTTTCAGTTAACCGCAACAAAGCTAGTTAAGAGAAGTGTAGAAAGAACATTTTAATGTATTGTAACTGCACGGTACAGAGTTCCTGAAAAGTATCCGTTTTAATGGATTTACCGATAAAAAGTTTTTTAGTCTGATAAACTACATGTATTATTTGGATTGATAAAAGACCCAAAATGCCCAATTTTCCGTGGAAGTTTTCAAGAACTCTACCTGTACATAGTTAGATTGTACAATACAATACATTGATAATTTTCTTTTCTTTTTATTTTTCAGCCGCCTTCTTCTACAAATTACATCTTTCCCTGGAGAAGAATTCAACCAAAAAGGTACCACTTACATGTATAGTTTTATATGTATCTTTTTCTTCTGTCAGTAAAAATATATGGTCTATTAACTACAAAGCTTTCCATAATATTTCTAAAGATTTACTGACATTCTTATTGTAGATGTGATCAGTATAGAGCAGTCTATAGCCTCGACCTTTAAGCTCCGCCCATACAAAGAGGTCATCGTCAGAAAAGTAGACCCTAAGGTACATGTGTAAGAACTAAATGCTTTCTTTTGTCTGTCCTTTCACCAGTCTCATATTTTCATTCATTCATACACGCATTTATGTTGTAACTTTTAGGTTGACTTTGTTTTACTCACATCACCACCCTACCATATAAGTCTTTATGTCCAATGTTTATCTAAAAATACATGTATATTGTAAAATGGAATGAATTTAATGAAGAAAGTATTAATGAAAATTGAAAGTGAACCACAGTGTCTCTTTAAGCACAAAAATGAAGACTTTTGGCATAATTTTAACATATTTTTCAAGCGAAGAAAATTATTGATGTTTTGATTTCTGTTTATAAAGATCATATTGTGATAAGTCTCAAGTGTAACATGTGTAATGCAATGTACCTCAGACACCAATATGATTCTCATGTGTTGTTAATTATTAAGGTATTAGGGGTGTAATAACAATATCATGGAAAAGTTCGAAATTATGGACTTCCACACCTTACATATTTTTAGATATTTGATATATTTTAAAAAATGTTTCATTCAACTCGCTATGAAAATGTATGGTCCAGAACATTGCCGAAGTTGTGTGTCTTTGACCAACTTCATGGTATTTAATTTTTCTGTTATCAAAACAACAATAAGTAGAGTATTACACCCCTAATGCCTAAGTGATCCAAATTCTAGTAAAACATAGAAACAGATCTTCAGGTCATCTTTCAAGCACCTATAGGAAAATCAGACAGTCTTTCATATTCATCCAAGTTTTGGGTTCTTTGGGAAAAATCATGATTGTTAATGACGATCCAATCACTATCAACTATTGACTCCTGGTCAGGCCTGATAACCTTGACCTTATTTTACAGAATGTCGCCTTGGATCTGGTGGAGCTTCTATTTAAGGATCAGTATTTCAGCCGTAGTGATTTTTGGCGCCTGCGGATTGCTGTTACCAACACGGGAGTGTATTTACACAAGAAAATTGAGCATGCTGAAATGAGGTGGGTTTATGAACGTATGAATTGATCTGTCTCAGCTTTCCATATATTTTGTTTTTCAAAATTTTGCTTCATGTTAAAAAAAAAAAAGAATTGTATATTAAAAAAAAGCTGGGAAGCTGTCTATCTGTCTTTATATTCTTGTTGTTTTTTGATGAAAATACCTATGAATGTTTTGAGAAGGTAAATTTACTTAAACTACGGTGATAAATTTCAGGAGTTTAGAAGAATAATATTATGTTCAGGATTGAAGTAATTTACATTTACATGCTTCTATACCATTCTTGTCCAATACAGTAATCTGAAGTTCAAGGAATCTAATATTTAAGTTAAAAAGAATATTGTGTTCCCCTTTTCAGAGCTCAAGTAAATGAAATGTGGTCCAGGGGTGAAAGAGTGACATGTGGAGTCATTACAGATGATACAAGGGTAAGAACCAGAAATCATACCTTAAGACCAGAAACCATTTATCATGTCATAGAACCAGAAACCATGAATAAAACCATAGAATCAGAAACCATAAATCATACTATGGAACCATAAATCATACCATAGAACCAGAAACCATAAATCATACCATAGAATCAGAAACATAAATCATACCATAGAATCTGAAACCATATATCATACCATAGAACCAGAAATCATAAATCATACCATAGAATCAGAAACCATAAATCATAGCATAGAATTAGAAACCATAAATCATACCATGAATTATACTATATCAGGGTAACAGAGATCCAGAAATAATCAATCATATAGAACTAGTAACCATACCATAGAATCAGTATGCATACCCTTTCAGTGTAGCATGGGAATGAGATGAGATGTAAGGAATGAAAATGCTCTATCATACATGTAGCGAACCTAAATGTATTCAAAAGACTAATTTTTGTGTCGCCTGCGAAGCATAGCGACACTTAGGGATCACTTTGTCCGTTGTCCGTCTGTCCGTCTGTCAGTCAGTCAGTCAGTCAGTCCGTCCGTCCGTCCGTCCGTCCGTCTGTCTGTCTGTCACACTTTGGGTGTCACACCCCATAACTTTTCATTGGTAAGTGATAGGGCTTTGATATTTCACATGTGTATTCCTTGTGATGAGACCTTCTTACACATACCATAATTTTTGACCTAGTGACCTTGACCTAGATATTTGACCTACTTTTCAGAAAAATTAAGATTGGTGATATCTCTTGATTGGTAAGTGGTAGGGCTTTGATATTTCAAGGTATATTCCTTGTGATGAGAACTTCTTACACATGCCATGATTTTTGACCTAGTGACCTTGATCTAGATATTTGTCCTACTTTTCAAAAAAACTAAGATTGGCTATATCTCTTGATTGGCAAGTGATAGGGCTTTGATATTTCAGAAATGCATTCCTTGTAATGAGACCTTCTCACACATGCCATAATTTTTGACCTAGTGACCTTGACCTAGATATTTGACCTACTTTTAAAAAAAACTAAGATTGGCTATATCTTTTGATTGGTAAGCGATAGGGCTTTGATATTTCACGTGTGTTCCTGATGATAAAACCTTACTATACATGCCATAATTTTTGACCTAGTGACCTTGACCTAGATATATGACCTACTTTAAAAAAACTAAGATTGGCTATATCTTTTGATTGGTACGTGATAGGGCTTTGATATTTCACATGTGTATTTCTTGTGACATAACCTTACTACACATACCATCAATTTTGACATAGAAACCTTGACCTAGATATTTGACCTACTTTTCCAAAAAATTAAGATTGGCTTTATCTTTTGATTGGTTAGTGATAGGGCTTTTATATTTCACATGTGTATTCCTTGTCATTAGACCTTTCTACACATATCATATTTTTTTTACCTAGTGACCTTGACCTACGTATTTACTATATCTTTTGATTGATAAGTGATATGGCTTTAATATTTAAGGAGGTATGAGTGTGAACCGCATTTTCAGGGAATAATAGAAACTGAAAATAATTGTCTACATATGAAAGAATATCCCTTCCTTCATCGATTGCAATATTTCATGAAAAAAAGAGTGTAGCCGTTCGTCCCCTATATACCGACAAAAAAGGGAGGTAACTCTGCACATTTTTTTCTAAAACAATGTCCCAACTTTGGACTTTATTTTAAAAATCAACATAACACAGTGCGAAGTAAATTTTTATCCATTGACGTAGCAAATGAAGTAAATTTATCATTTTCGGAAAAAATATTTATGTTGCCATGGTAACCATGCTGGAGAAGGACATTTATTTCATGCCATTTTTGACAGTAAAAATTGTATGAAAAGTTTAAAAACATTGATTTTCGAAGTTGTTGGCATAATAGAATTTTGATAAAATGTTTCTTTTATCATCTAGTGATACATGCTAGAGATAAAAAAATAATTTATAGAAAAAAGAGTGTAGCCGTTTAAAAGATATTTAGCTTAGAATTCCTCTGACCAAGTCTCTGGATATGATAAATCCGTTGTTTATGATTGAAAATGGAAAGTTGTTATATATCTATACATTTTATCTGAGATTTCTTATAGTCTGAACTTCAGACTAAAAATTTGAGTTATATTCTGATCAATTTCTTATTCATTTTCCCAACACTTAGTGCTTTTAAGCACCGACAACGTAACGTGACGCAGCGCTCATCGCGACGCTCACTTTAGGTAATGCTCGGCGATATTGTATACTGCTAATCTCAGTGAATGAGAAAAAATGAATGTGCTAGATTCCTATCTGTATGCTTCTTCTGTATATCATTTCTCTCAAAATTGATTTTGCGGCATCTACACGTATCTATTTATATATGTACATGTAGTTTTGACATTCGTACATATTGTACCAGATTTGAAAAAAAAATGAAGCAGCTTTAGTAGAACAACGATACGAGGGATTTCTTAGTCTCTTGATAAGTTTGCTTTGAAAAAATTCATCTAAAGTTAGCTGAGGCACATTTCTAGTTTCATTTTACTAAGTGCTGGGATTAGAAGGGGGGGGGGTGTCCGTATGATAGGAAAGGTAGTTAACGCACACCCTGTCTTCCGCATTGATTTCCTGCACATGCTCTCTTCAATGAATGTCGTTATATCATAGATTATTAAAATTGAAACAGAATAATTCCCTTTTCAACAGGGCGTACAATGGGAAGTGTGTATACGGAGTCCTTCGCGTCCATTTATTTTACAACATACATGTACATGATGTATGTGATCTTTGGTCCTTTTGATGATTTGACAGTCGATTGTCATGCTCACTTTCTAATCAATAGTCCTCGTGATATAAATTCTGACTAAATCATTATAACATATACGTTTTGTAAATGAAAGAAAAGTACTTTCAAGATATTTAAGTTTTACACGTTTTCAATATTTTGGGGTAAATTGCGTGGTCAGTAACGCCGCATCGTCAACTTGAACTATAAAATATATTTTTTCTTTTGAATTTATTTGTGTTTTTTTTTTTATGCAAGAATAAATTTGAAGAACATGTATTAAACTGTTACTCAATTCAATCGCAATCAAATTATTCCGCTCCGTAAAGTTGTCATGGCGTGAAATAATATAAGACAAACTGAATTTACAGGACTTCTTAAGAACAAGCACAAAGCGCTTTCATGATAATTCGCGGAAAAATATTACAACGTCATAATTCAGTATGACGTCAAACAAACTCCCGTTGATGACGTAAACTATATGCCAAGGGTAAAACGATGTCGTGATAGAAGCGTATTTTAGATGTAAACAAGGATATATATTGCTCGTCATTCGAAATGCATTGCTCTTTAATCTAGAGGTATATTCAACCATTAGTTCAACAAGTTTTCATATTTTGTTTTCTTTACGACATCGATACGGTTTACGTTTGATTTGTTCACGCTCATACCCTCTTAAAACATGTATTTCTTATTATGAGTCCTTTCTTTTATTCCCAAAAATGTGTACCTAATGACCTTCACCTATATGATTGATCTTTTCTAAAAGTAATAGATTGACCATACATGTATCTTTTCAAATATTAAACGAAGTGACCATGACCTACATATTTGATTAACTTTTTAAAAATAGGCCGCTTCGCAGGCGACACAAGCATTCCTTGGATTGCTATTTTTACTCATTAGATATTTATTATTTTCAATATCATCAAAGCACACGGCAGTACATGTGTAACAAGTGTAAAATTATAAGTTTTCATGATTTCGAAATATAGATAGAAAATTCTGCTTGTGTAGCATTCAAAATGTCCAAATTCATAAAATTCATGGATTTGATAGCATGCATTCAATATGGATTTTACATTTTTTCCCGTTTTATCTATTTTTAGATTGTATTCAGATCCTCCACGTCTGTCGTACAGATTTTCATACAGATGAGTGCAGAGATGTGGGATTTTGATTTTATCGGAGATAAATACTTTGAGAAAGCTGTCAATGGATTCCTTACAGATCTCTTTGCAAAATGGAAGGTAAGTTTAATATTCAGGTCTCTGATTAAGATAGATAAAATGCAGCAATCCACATTTTACATTCTATGAAAGAATTTTTAAAGTAAAATTTCATGACAACAAGATTACTGATTAATTTATTCTAGGCTATGCTTACACATAAGAGTTGTCTTGATGGACTAGTATTGTAACTTTTATCGTGATTCTTGAAAACTTATGAATGAAAACATGTGCTTTTTCTTGAAGAAATGGTTCATGATGGAATGTAAGACATATGTTTTTAAAAGTTTGTACATTCATTATCTTTCTTTTCATTCTAGGAGCAGAATTGCCTGCATGATGTGACAATTGTACTCTTCTCACGAACATTTTACAAAGCACAGTCGCTTGGTAAGTGTGATTTTCATTAAAAACAAATATTTATATGGAAAAGAATTTAATAGGATGGATATAATGAGAAATTTTAAGATACTTAAGTCGGTATCTTCATCATTTCATTTAACATTTTCAATTAGAATTATTTTCTGTAAAGAGGCGCTATTTACGTATCAAAACTGACAAAAGATGTATTTCCATATGTGTGTTCAATTTCAGATGATTTTCCAGTATACATGAGAGATTGTATAGAATGTGACTACAAAGGAAGATTTTATGAAGATTTTTACAGGTGTGAAATTGTTCTTCTGCTTCTTCTCCAGATTACACATAATTAAATTTTATAATATTTTCATTTCAATTTCAGTATAGATAAAAACAATGGTTTATATTTAATTTATCATGATTATGATGTTTATGAAAAATACAATACATGTATATTTTTTACGTTTGCTACTTTTACCATACATGATTTTTTGTTGCTACAGGATAGTGATACAGAATGAGAGATACGATGACTGGACGTCCACGATTAACACGTTACGTAAGCTTTGTGACGAGTACACAGAACGTATCATCAACTATCACCAGCGTCCCGGAGTTAAAGTGCCGACAGCCTACAACTCCACGGCAGCAGAGGGAAACTTCCTGGAAACTCTTAACATGTCACTCAACTGTAAGCAGTTTAATGACTTCTTAAAAACTGCTTAATTTAAGGTTGCTATGCAAGAACACCTTTTCATGCTTAAGTCAGTTTGTCTGTCAGTCAGTCAATCATTCTGGACAAAAAAAAAGTTTCTGATCAGCATTTTTATTTTTTTGCAAAAGAGTCATTACAATACAGTCATTTGAATTATTACATTTATGTGTTTTGTGCATTCATGAAACTTCAGGCAATCGTTTTCATATTATTGAAAAAAAAACAACTTATGAATAATATGAATGAGTATGAAATTGAAATATCCAATTACATGTATTTTGGATATTGCATAATTTAGAATTTCATTTTCCAAATATTAAATCTGTTGTGATGTGTTAACATGTTTCAGTGAAGGTGAAGGTCAAGATCTATTCTATTTTTTTTTTATTTTTTTTATTTCCAATTATCATTATTAATTAACATGGTACATGTATACATATAATGATTTCTACATTAAGAAAAAAAAAGTACACAAAAAATAAAGACGGGACACCTTTCACTCACACATTCACACAAACATAAACTGATTTTACAGTACAATTTTATTTGTTTGGATAACGATTTAAATTCAATTCACCCAGTTGCCCCAGGAAGATATAAATTGTTCATTTCTGCTTTCTTTCATTGCTTTGTATTTTACACAATCTAATAAATTTCTAATATAGAATATGAGACCCTGAAGAGAAGGATTCTTATTAGCTCAAGATCTATTCTAGGTTATATACTGCTATTGATTTTGCTTTTTTGATTTAATACAGTGTTTGAGAACTACAATCAGGACAGAAACTTTGACAGGACAGCTAAAGTTGCCGTGGTGATAACCCCAGGTCAAGGTGTCTTTGAAGTGGATAGAGAACTGACAAACATTACCAAGCAGAGAACCATAGACTGTGGTATGTACATGTATTTATGTATATGTTGATTGATCGTAAATGTTGAATAAACAAACATTCCTAGTTATGTCTCCCCCCCAACGGGGAGGAGACATATTGGTTTTGCCTTCGTCGTCCGTCTGTCTGTCTGTCTGTCTGTCTGTCCGTCTGTCACACATCGTGTCCGGGCTATATCTCCTGAACCGTTTGCCCGATCACTTTCATATTTTAGTATGTTGTTGCTTATGACCCGAAGGTTTCACATCACCTTGACCCAGGGTCATGTGACCAAGGTCAACGTCACTTAGTGCATTTTTAATGAAATTATGCATACATTCCTGTCCGGGCTATATCTCCTGAACCATTTGCCCTATCACTTTCATATTTTAGTATGTTGTTGCTTATGACCCGAAGGTTTCACATCACCTTGACCCAAGGTCATGTGACCAAGGTCAAGGTCACTTAGTGCATTTTTAATGAAATTATGCATACATTCCTGTCCGGGCTATATCTCCTGAACCATTTGCCCTATCACTTTCATATTTTAGTATGTTGTTGCTTATGACCCGAAGGTTTCACATCACCTTGACCCAAGGTCATGTGACCAAGGTCAAGGTCACTTAGTGCATTTTTAATGAAATTATGCATACATTCCTGTCCGGGCTATATCTCTTGAACCGTTTGCCGGATCACTTTCATATTTTAGTATGTTGTTGCTTATGACCCAAAGGTTTCACATCACCTTGACCCAAGGTCATGTGACCAAGGTCAAGGTCACTTAGTGCATTTTTAATGAAATTATGCATACATTCCTGTCCGGGCTATATCTCTTGAACCAATTGCCGGATCACTTTCATATTTTAGTATGTTGTTGCTTTTGACCCGAAGGTTTCACATCACATTGACCCAAGGTCATGTGACCAAGGTCAAGGTCACATAGTGCATTTTAATTAAATTATGCATACATTCCTGTCCGGGCTATATCTCTTGAACCGTTTGCCGGATCACTTTCATATTTTAGTATGTTGTTGCTTATGACCCGTAGGTTTCACATCACATTGACCCAAGGTCATGTGACCAAGGTCAAGGTCACTTAGTGCATTTTTAATGAAACTGTACTTACATTCCAGTCTGTGCTATATCCCTTGAACTGTTTGCCGGATAACTTTCATATTTTAGTATGTTGTTGCTTATGACCTAAAGGTTTCGCATCACCATGACCCAAGGTCATGTGACCAAGGTCAAGGTCACTTAGTGCATTTTTAATGAAATTATGCATGCATTCCTGTACGAGCTATATCTCTTGAACCATTTGCTGGATCATGTATTATGTCCAGGCTTAATCTTTTGAACTGTGATCGGATCACGTTATATTTTAGTATGAAGGTGCTGATGACCCAAAGGTTTCACACCTCCTTGATCCGAGGTCATATGACTAAGGTCAAGTATTACATTTTTTAATGAAATTGTAAATGCTATTGAGTCTGGGCTTTATCTGTGGAATCGTATACTGGATCACTCTTATACTATAGAATGCTGTTGCTCAGGATTGGAGGGTTTCTTATCATCTTGACCCAAGGTCATGTGCCCAAGGTCAAGATCATTTAGTTCTTTTTAATGAAATCCACGTACTAATATTGTCTGGGCTATATCTCCTGAACCCTTCTTACAATTGTTTTCATATTTTAGTATGTTGTTTCTAAGGACTAAATGTTTCTTATCACATTGTCCTAAGGTCACATGGTTAAGGTAGCTTCTTACTTTGGTAATGAAATTGTATATGCTAAGCATGTCCAGGCTGAAATTGTCTATGCTAATAATGTTTAGGCTTTATATTTTGAACCGTGTATCCAATCACTAATTCAGTGTTTTGTTGCTCATGATCCATACAATGTTAAACGTCTTCAAATTCAATAGCATCATTTAAAAGCAGATAAGTTTGCAGCATGGACCAGACATGCATGTTTCGGGTACTTAACCCTCGTCAGTAAGTGTAGGTTTCAGATCACCTATATCCAAGGTCATGTGACCAAAGTCAATTTCTTTAAATATGTTTATAATGAAATTGTATATGCCAATCATGTTTGGGCTTTACCTCAAACAATGTAATGAATCACTTTCATGTTTTAGTATGATGTTGCCCATGACTCAAAGGTTTCACATCATTTTGCATTTTGGCCTAAGGTCAAAGTAACTTAGAGGGAGGGGGGAGACATCTGTTTTTTTTATGAAAAACATTTTGTTTAATTTAATTTAATTGTCCCATTTTCATTGATAATCAATATTCTCCTTGGACAACCAACCGCTTGAAATCACCTATTTGAAATTTTTATGTGAATTTTTATCCACTTTAAAATTATTCTTTGAAAGTTATTGCCTCACTCCAACATTTGAGCCAATGTGAGACATTAAATATACATGTAAGTTTTGTAACTTGTTTGTTATAAACATTGTAGAATAAGTAAAAGTTTGTAAGTTAGTCTCTTTATATTATGATCTAATGCACATATGTACAATGTATAGAAGTTCTTTCCTTTCATCCTACATACATCATAAAAGTACAAAAAGACAATTTAAAAAAACTATTGTGCCTAAATGTGTAGATTAATTTACAGGTATAGGTAGTGACTTAGTGTGTATGGGAGAACAGCCTTTACATGCCGCCCCTCTTTTCAGGGTTAGTACAGCTTTTCTGTTTGCACTATTACTAATATATTTTTGAGTCCAATTCTACGAAGTGTGTATAAATATTTTTACACTTTTAGCTGAATTCATATTTTTACTGCTATACGCAAGAATTTATTGAAATGAAATTACAAGCAGTGTGCATATTTTACATGAACTTCATGAAAGATTTACTTCATTCAATGCTTTACTTCAAATACTGTACATTTTAGTGGGATTCATTTGCAATGTAGTAATTGTTATAAATGAAGAGTAGGCTTACATCGACGTGTATAATAATAAAGGATGATCACGTACCTTCTTTGTTTTCCGTATAGTTCCACAGTAGAGATACATGGAATTCTACAGAAGTTGGTGATGACTACAACATTCCACACTGGATGAATCACAGGTATATCAACTACTTGCTTCCTTTATCTACATGTACATGTATGTGTATATGACAATTTGGGTGTGCATGTATACATTTATGTACATGTATACATGTATATACAAAAAAGTTCAAACATCAGATGAACTATTAGACAGGATAGACAGTTAATCCATTTGAAAATAGGCCTCTAAACCTCAGAGCTGATGCTACATTTGTAATTTTGGTATACATGTACATACATGTACATGCCACACGTCCTGACACATACATTGTGTATTTTTCACAAATCAGCTGTGGATTTTAAAAGTATTAGAAAGTACATTTTTAAAGTACTGGACATTTTTATGCCAAATATTGAAGAATAGTAGGCATATTGTATTTGTCCTGTCTGTCTGTTTGATTGTATGTTTATTGGTTCAAAACTTTAACCATATCCTTGAGCACAACTTTTAAGTGGTAGATGATTGGGCTATCTTAATTCATATACACAATCCTAGTGACACGACCTCTCTTTTTGGTTACAAAGTTTGACCTTGTGACCTTGACCCTAACCTTGCTGGGAGTTTGCCTTATCCTAAGTCTGTACACAAAATAAGACTTCTAAAAAACATCTTGTTTGTTATCAACTTTTAACAAATATGTATCATCTTATAGTACTGTAAATTGGTTTTTATTCGTCAGGTACCAATTTTCGTCATTTTCGTCAGTGCCTCCCATGATGAAATTACGTATTGACGAATATAAATACTCCTGACAAAATATAGGTTAGAAAGGAAAAATTGAAAAAGTTAATAGGACAGGCAAATGATAAATCAATGAAAACTGAATACGCACACAAAGTTGCGCATATAATATACATGTACTTGTAATTACCAAATGATATGTTTTCGCAACAAGCTACTAGTATATATGTCTCTAATTATTTGTTTACCAATGATTGTTAAACAAACAATGAAAACAAACACATACGGCCTATACCTGAATGTTAAGTTGGCATTTGGACAGACGAATTTATATTATAGGGACCCTTGGATGACGAATTCACGTACTGACGAAATGGTCATTTTGAACAAATTGACGAAAATTGGTACTGACGAAAATAAAGCAATTTACAGTATGTACATGTATATGGTGAAAAGAACACTCTTTAATGATTTTTAACCTATGTTAGATGAAAACTTAGATGTGAGTATTCCATAACAATCTGTTATCCTTTTCAGTTTTTACACGTCTAAGAACCAGTTACGGGCCAGGTTACAGGGCTGCTTCATACCAAGGATAAAACCTCCTCCACAAATGGTGAGGCACTTTTAATAGCATGTTCTGTTTGACATTTAAAGCAAATACCTGCAGTTAACATATACATCTTTCTGTGGAAACAGACTTATTCTGGTACATGTATTTCTTCTCTATCAATTTTCAGTTTGTAAAGAAAAAGAAGCCAAAAGAAAAAGGTAAAGAGTTATATTCACATATTTTTTTCATTTTGTAAGTTAAAAACTAATCACTCAAGTTAAAGGAAAAGTATTTGTTTGCATGGAAAAAAAGATGTTGAAATAGTTAATCTCCAAATAGAACTCAGTTATTGACAATTTTAGTCACTTTCACTTTTTGAAATACATTCTAATGCATAAAAAATGACAATTCTCATTGAAGATTTGAGAAAGAAATTCTAAACTGCAGTATAGATGTTCATTTCTTAAAAGCATGAAATGTATGAGCACATGTATGTCATTGTTAGCTTCAGTGACCTTGTACTATAACTTGTGTAATTGTTTAATGTTTTCTGTTGACAGAGTTTGTTCCCAGACCTCCATCAGATTCTGAGGATGACAATTTCCCATTTACAGACTATGATGAATATGACGCTCAAGTTTGGAAATTACCCATGCCAAATTATCCACGGTATGATTTAAAATGTTAATGTATGGTCTGCCTTCATAGAATAAGTTATGCATCATTGCATTTGCAAAAAATGAAGTTTAGAGAGCTTTATTTTTGAGTTGGCAAAGCCAACTATTCATTGGAATCGATTGCCCCAGTACAAACCGTACAACCCAGAAAAATCTGTAGTCTTACACAAGAAATAGTACCACTATTATTTGGACAAAAACATTTTAAACGACACAATGAGTGCAAGTTGTAAATGATGAATCCAATGCAATTATTGGAGTGAAAAAATGGTCTATAGAACTATTTGTAATGAAGATTCGGAGTATAGTTCTTGTAACGCGTAGGAATTCAACTCTCAAGTAGTCCAAAAAAGGACCACCATGCGTTTTTTTTCCGGGGGAATTACCAGAGTTTAGGCCTAATGATAGTCGTTAAAACCGTGTCGATTTGTATTTCATTGATGAAAAGATAGATATAAAATAGTCTGTTGATGTCAATATAAATCACTATGGTTCTTGCGTCTTAAGATCAGAGGACTCTCGGAAGGCCATACGATGAACGGTGGATTTGTAGTAAGTTCTTGAAAATGACTGATAGAATATTTGAATATTTTCTTATCTGTTGTATAGAGGATTATGAAAAACCACAATTGGAAAGACTAGATCGTCTTTTTACTGTATGTCGTTATCTGTTTATCGAAGTTCGATTTTTTGGGAGGGAGGGAGGGGGGGGGAGGGGGTGTGTTGTGTTTGTTTACGTAAATGAACGATGTACATTACAGTTAGGGTGATAAGAAGAGCATTGTCCTCGAGGAATATAATTTTTCAAGGCTGAATAAATCTTCACCTAATGACTGCAATAAATGTATATATGTCCATGTACTTGTAGTATAAGCCTTTTTCACGTAGCTGCGTGACTAGTATTTTGTGGACGGCAAGTACCGACTCTCATTACGTCACAGTTAAAAACTGATTGTCCTTGACGTCATATTGCGGGAAAGATACTTATTTTGCCGTCCAAAACAACTGGACCGCAGTTATGTGAAAAGGGCTTATTCAAACACATTCACTTCATCAAATGTGTTATTACCGTGGACTTGGATATTCATGGAAACGCTGGGAAAATATATCCTTTTCTCCCATATTTACAGAACTGCACTCGTATAAAGAGCAAAATGGCAAATCGATCATCAACGTTGACTATGACGTTTAGTCTTGATAAAGCATAGGAAAAGTACTATTTTTGACGTTTTTTGCACATACTGGTAAGGAGGAAAATAATTGACACACTGCGTCGCTTCAACCTTGATCAAAAGATAGCAGAAAAGTAAAGGAAACTTAACGAACGTCAATCACTTGGGTGTGATCATTGATAACGTCACAAGGAAATCATTTAATTTCTATTGTTATTATTAAGAAACGACGATTCTGTTTCGCCGAGAAATTTTGTTGATACCTGTATCAACACAAAACGGAAGTACACACTTAGCAACGTCGTTAACAACACGGTTTCAAAGCCGCAAATAAACTTTGGAAAGGAACAAAATGAAATGATAAGTAATCAATGTAATATTTTTTTGGTTGATCGAGGTATCAACACCAAAAATTGAGGAAAAACTTGTTCATCTAGCGTTACGCACACGATGCAGTTTTCCCTCAATTTTTGGTGTTGATACCTTGATCAACCAAAAAAATATAACAATGATTCCTTAAGTTAAATCCATCCCTCTTTTCTGGGATTTGCTTTTGTCCATGACTCGGCAAGTCTTGTTATTGTACATGTACAAGCAAATTCTGGACATTCCGAGTGCATTTCCTTGTCAATGCTCACACCCGATGATAGATTCTATAAGTCTTAACCCTATGGGGTAAGATATCATTTTCACGTGCCTTTTAACTGTAATGTCAATTCAGACAATTGTGATGTCATTCGTGAATGCTGCGTTGGCTGATCAAAATATGAAAATGAATACCGTACATAAAATTTTATTTTAAGGGCTTTTAGACAATGTGAGAAAAATAAGCATGTACTTGTACATGTAAGACACACTTTAAAAGTTATGACTAATTAGATTTATGCTGGTAGGGGACTTATATCGCTTAGAGATTAAAACAAAAAAACTTTTTATGCACCCCGGAATCAAAGATTCGGGGGTATATAGTTTTTGGCCTGTCCGTCTGTTTGTCCAAAAAACTTGTGAATGGTAAATTACATTATATGGCTTTTATATTTCACATGTGTATTCCTTGTCACAAGATTTTTCCATAGATACCAACATTTTTAAGCCCAGTGACCCTGACCTTGACCTTTCACATACTTAACAGAAAAATGGTGTTTACACTCCGCCGGGAGCATTTGTGTTTCACGAACACAGGCTTTATTCAATATTAGACTTTGCCAACTCGCAGGACTTTCAGTCCTTTGATTTCCTTTTCTTATTTAGACTCAAAGAGATATTTTATTTCGTTACCAATTTAGAATTTGTCCTCTTTCAGTTTTGTTGCACAACCTTTATTTCAATTATTCCATCCCCCCCCCCTTTTAGATTTATCAGCATGTCAAAGGGCACAAGGTCAGAAAATATAAATGCAAACAATCTATTTTCGGTCCACGGTACACTTTATTCATAAATGTACATACATCTATATCCATTGCAGGAGACATAAATTCTTTGAATTAACTTGTTATCGTAACTTTTCTAAGTTTTATGCACATACAATGTACATGTAGGTAGATTATATTTTAAATAATTATTTTGATGACATACAAAACTTTTACATCATTTCAGCTTCTTTTGTATTTCTATTAGATTTGGTAAGAGTGATGGATTTTACCATACCAGTACAAGACGACAGCCACGTACATTTGCCGAGGCCAAGCAGTTACATCGCCCTCGTACACGGCACACGTCTGATGAAGTAGCAGCGTTCACTGTGGAGAAGAAGAAGGAAAGAAAGTCTGTAGCTATCTCCTCCAGTGCTATCACCATACCATCTGTAGCCAAGTCAATGTCTGGGGAGGATCTGGTCTCATCTGTGGGGTGTTTTCCACTTAGAGGTGCATATTCCGTCTCTTTGATTTTTCAGGCTTACGTTCTGTTTGTGACGGTATTTAACATAAAAGCATTGTGACATAATTCAATTGGTATAGAAACGTTACATATGTATAATGTAGCACAGTTTCTCTGATTTTCATGCTAGTTCACATAGAATTTGATGACGTCACAATTAGTTTACATCAGATACCTCAGACCTGCCTACTTTTATGATTTTGGCATAATTTTTAAGATTTTTGACCTATAATTACGCTATACGCTTTTGCTGCTTAATTTTACGCCTCCAGCAAATTTCCAAGCAGAATGACTATTTAGAATTACTCTCTAACAAATGAATAGAATTGCAAACATAAATTACTTGAACGTTTTGCTTTTGATATCGTATATGCAATTGTGTAAATGACAAAAGACCTTTTCTATAAAAGTTTTTCAATTTTTGTTATAATCCGCTTTACTTCCCTTAATTACACTTTCTTGAGGAAAATATTACACTTTTACAGAGAAATAGGTTGGCAGGTCTGGATACCTGCACAAATGGGATGTAATTATGTATTACAAAAAAAAACAGAATTATATTTTGAAAACTTATATGTTAAGAGCTGACATACTTTTGAAAAAGTCAAATAGAAATTTTAGTGTCACCGTGAAAACATGTACATGTAATTTGGCTATTTTAAAGTAACCAAAAAATGTCTTTTCTCAGCGGAACAGCCAAAGAGTAAAGAGTCAGGTGATGTATCCGACAATGAAGATCAGATGATATTTCTACGGAAAGCTGGCAGTGCTGGTTCTCCAGTCGGACATTCCAGGAAAAGTCTCCAGCACAAAAAACCCAAGAGGCGGGCTTTGATAAACCCATTTGCTCCGTCCAGAATGAAATTTAAAATGACTTCCAACAGGAGAAGATGGGTTCATGCCTTTCCTACAGGTTTGATTGTTGTGATATTTGTTTGAGATCGCTTTCTAAGGAAAAAAAATTTTTCCATCATGTTAATACAAAATGTTGCTGCTTTTAGATCTATTGAGATGTGGACAAAGAATACACATACTTTAGTATGATGGCCGTTATTATTTGCCAATATTAGTTTTTTCAACAATTCACCACAACTTGCAACAAGGTCATAGGCGGCACAGGCTTGCAATATGACCTTGCCGTCATCGCTATTTTCCTATGACATTTCACGCAATGATAAAGCCATAGAGGCATCGCAGGTAAGGTATGTCGTCACAGTGACGTCATACGGACCTCTGACGTAAACAGTGCAAAGGATTCAAAGTCAGAGGCACATATTTGAGTGTTTAGGGGCGAGTAAATGGGCAATGCAGCAGAGGTAGACACACGTCTAAAGACAGAAGGTTTCGATTTCTAGCTAGAATTTGTATTTTTACTGGAGACTAATCGCTCAGCTGATCGTGTTTGCGACGTACGAATGAAGAAAGAATCCCTGACGCTGCATTGTATTGCATTGAAACAAAGACAATGCTTGTACATTGTATACCTCATAAATGTAGAAATACCTAATGTTAAATACTTGCTATACTTTATTTACAAATACGAAGCCCCAGTTTCAGTCTGCAAGAATCTTGCAGATAAACAGTAGGCGATGGCAGCAGAGGTAGATTTCAAAATGAAGAAAAGCGGAACTGAAATTGGACGCATGCGTTACAGATTACAATTCACCGTTATTATTTGCCAGTATTAGTCTTTTCACTTTTTCACGGTTATTATTATACCCTCGCCATAAAATGGTGGGGGTATATAGTGATGCATACATGTACATGTCCGTCCGTGTGTGCATGTGTGCGTCCGTCCCACCTCTGGTTTCCGGACATTTAAAGGAAAACTGTTACAGATAATCAATTAATTTTGTGCATATAGCTTTTACCCCAAGAAATACAGGACAAGTTCGAATATGGGTCATGTCCCTCAATTGCGTGCAGAGTTATGCCCCTTGAAACTTAGAAAAATTCAAAATATTGTGGTTTCTTAATATTTGAAAGAAAACTGTTACAGATAATCAATTCATTTCTTGGATATAGCTTTTACATCAAGAAATAGAGGTCAATTTCGAATATGGGTCATGTCCCTCTATTAGGTGCAGAGTTATGCCCCTTGAAACTTCAAAAAATTAAAAAAAATTGTGGTTTCTGGACATTTGAAGGGAAACCGTTACAGATAATCAATTCATTTCTTGGATATAGCTTTTACATTAGGAAATACAGGTCAAGTTTAAATATGGGTCATGTTCTTCAATTACATGCAGAGTTATGCCCCTTGAAACTTAGAAAAATTCAAAAAAAATTTGGTCTCCGAACAGTTAAAGATAAACCGTTACAGATAATCAATTCATTCCTTGGATATAGCTTTTACACCAAGAAATACAGGTCGAAATCGAATATGGGTGATGTCGCTCAATAATGTGCAGAGGTTTGCCCCTTGAAGCTAAGAAAAAACCCAGTATTTTGTGATTTCAAAACATCCAAAAGAAAACCCTCACAGAGAATAAATTGATTTCTGAAATTCAGATTTTACTCGGACATTTAGGTCAAGAACCTATATAGGCTTTGTTGCTCAATTTTGTGAGGTGTTATGTCCCTTGAATCAAACTACCTCAGAAAATCAATTCATTGTTATAGATTTTACACCATGTGACACTATGTGAAGCAGGACAATTTTAACTATTGGTTATGTTGCTCAATTATGTGTAGACATATGCCCTTTAAAACAACCATATGTATAGTCATGGTTTCAGTAGGTTATATGCAACATACGCCAGATCAACAATAAATTTCATTATTTTCAGTATTAGTTTTTTCACCATTTCACCGTTATTAAGGAATGAATCTATATACATTTATGTACATGATATACTGGAATATTGACAGATCCCCGTGGAGCGGCAGTACAAACACACCATTTCCATACGAACAGCACTTCACAGGATACACCACAAGGGGAACAACTCTCCAGGGAAGTTATTCAAGTAAGATCTTTTATCTGTTTTACTAAGATTTCTTAATTATCATGTACGGACATACAAATCTCTGCATTATGCACCACACATTGATGCAATATTTTGCTAAACTATGGTTTGAAAATTAGGGAATAGTTTTAAAGTACTAACATTATGTTTGTGGCCAGCAAACACATTGTAGGAGTAAGAAAGTTGGATATTTGCACGGTAAGTAAACATTTTCTGATCTCAAAGCATGCTTGAGCTACATGTACATGTGGTAAATTGAAAAAAAAAACTGTTTTTGTCGATTTTCCTTTTAGGTATCAAATATGGCTGCTGAGGCTAGAAGACAAAGAACTTTACAGAGACAGGATAGTGATGACAGATCAGACGAAAATAAGTTAGTAAATCTTTATTTCTTAATTTAAGTGTATGTAAACCAAAATAGACAGCAATAGACAGTTCAGAACTGAACAATCGTATGATAATAAGTTAGTATATCGTTACATACATGTAACTTAAAATAATGCTTTTCTGTAAGTTATGCATGCTGGATACACACAACACTGATTAGTTTGCACTCTTGTCTAATACTGGATGAATGAATACATATTTCACATGTTCTTGAGGCAGACAACATATACACTACTTATATTTGGTTATCAGCAGTCTTTTTCTTGCACAAAATCCATCCCCAGATCTATGAATTTACATGTATGTTGTCTACTGTATTCATTGGCCGGATTGCAAAGCAATTCCGGTCTATAGATTGACGATGTCCGTCTGTCCGTCTGCCGTCAACATTTTGGTTAAAATTTCTGGTTGAGGCAAAATCTAAGGAACTATATGCAGTAGAATCTTTATATTATACATGAAGGTTGCCCATGACAAGACCTTTCAATTTATGCCTTAACATTTGACCTAGTGACCTTGACCTTGGACTTTGACCTAGTTAAAGATTTTGGTTAAAGTTCCTGGTTTAAGCAAAATCTATGGAACTGTATGCAGTAGAAACTTTATATTATACATGAAGGTTGCCCATGATAAGACCTTTCAATTTATGCCGTAACATTTGACCTAGTGACCTTGACCTTGGACTTTGACCTAGTTAAAGATTTTGGTTAAAGTTCCTGGTTTAAGCAAAATCTATGGAACTGTATGCAGTAGAAACTTTATATAATACATGTATGTTGCCCATGATGAGATCTTTCAATTTATGCCGTAACATTTGACCTAGTGACCTTGACCTTGGACTTTAACCTAGTTAAAGATTTTGGTTAAAGTTTCTGGTTTACGCAAAATCTAAGGAACTGTATGCAGTAGAAACCTTATATTATACATATAGGTTGCCCATGATGAGACCTTTCAATTTATGCCGTAACATTGGACCTAGTGACCTTGACCTTGGACTTTGACCTAGTTAAAGATTTTGGTTAAAGTTTCTGGTTTAAGCAAAATTTAAGGAACTGTATGCAGTAGAAACTTTATATTATACATGTAGGTTGCCCATGATGAGACCTTTCAATTTATGCCGTAACATTGGACCCAGTGACCATGACCTTGGACTTTGACCTAGTTAAAGACTTCGGTTAAAGTTCCTGGTTTAAGCAAAATCTAAGGAACTGTATACAGTAGAAACTTTATATTATACATGAAGGTTGCCTCTGACAAGACCTCTCAATGTATGCTGTAATATTTGACTTAGTGACCTTGACCCAGTTGGTGACAAAAACTTACTTTGCAATCCGGCCATACCGTCTTTAGCGGTGTTTTATTTTAGATGTATGTAATTTTAAATAAAGTGCTGCCGCTAAACTACAGTGTGAATACCTAGATAACTGTTTCAAATTCATAAATACGCAAGATTGCAACTACAGCTTGTCCATTCTGATTTGAATTTAGTCTTGAATTTTGTCCCTAACATGGTCGCCATAGCACTTTCTATGATAACCTCAGACAGAGCATGTGTTAGTCACCTTCCTAAACCATTGTTCAAAACTTGGACAATTTTTCTGCATATGTAAATTGATGACGTCAAAACAATCGAGAACAATCAAAAAGTGTGCAAAAACATATGTATATCCTTGGTTAGAAGTATTTGTTATCTACATGTACTTTATTAGGAAACCAAACCTGAAATGTAGCCATAACTATGTCACCTCTAAATAAGATTATTGGAACTGGCATGATAGACTGTGAATTTAAAAAAAAAAATGGCTACTAAGCAGTCTTCAGGAAAACTCAAAAGCCCAGGGCTAGTAGAAATCTTCCAACAAATTGTACAATTAGCCGGAAAATTTGTCTTCAGGCTAGTTGTTCCAAAATGTTTTCATGAAGACTGCATAGTTAGTTATTTATTAGATATTTCCTGCATTAACAGAAATTTTCATTTCATAATAACAGTTCAGATCGGCAGTTACCAGTTGGATCAGTAGACAGTTTACGCAGTATCTCTCCCATCCATCACCATGGTAACTCAGAGCGCCACCTACAGGTGTCGTCTGCTGGCTCTGGCAGTACAGCATATCTATTTGACTTTGGTAAGTATTGTCATTTTACATTATTGGATGAATATATATGTATACATGTATCTATTAGAATTCTTAGCAAGCATAAGATAAAAAAAGACCACATTTTGTGTATGTCTGCAAAATATGTTAAGGAAAGATTAGGATGAGTGATTGTAGCTTAAATTTTTCATGTACATGACAATTGTACTTTCCCTCTTTCAATGAAATTTTTCCTTTGGTCACATGTCACATTACAATCATTTCCTTGAATTTAAGTAACATTAAATTCATTCCTTTATGCTTCCAAAAGTGATTTTATTGCTTAAATTTAAGAACATCAAAATCTGATGTTATTATTTTCTGATGCCATAAAACATTTTAAAATGTCTTAAAGAACATTTTGTGGTAGAAGGGAATTGCTCATTTGTAATCAACTTTATTTTTAGGCAAGATCATGTCACAGCAGAGCCGTAACGATGGGAGTAAATCGTATTTATGGGGTCCTACAGGGGAACAGGAATGGAGTCCTGATATGACGACAGGTAAGATGTCGATACTGTAATATACACGTACATGTACTCTAATATCGTTGTCTTTGCTCCCACCTGTCTCTTGTCTTCGTGGTTTTGGTATGTAACCCTTACATAATTTCTGATTGTGTCTTTAATGCAAGCTGTGTTTAATTGAAATGTAAGCAATTTGATAGCATTAAAAAAAATAAATGAAATATTCTGTTATTTTTACAATTTCATCCTGCATGGTACTCCATTAGTTTACATTGTTTTTATGTTTGATTGATGTCTCATCTCCTGAAAAATTAAAAAAAATCATCGTTTGTAGACTTCAACTTTTTTTCTCCACTTTTTTAATCCCTTAATTTTTTATAGGCTATTCTAAGATTTTTTAAGGGAACTTATTATTCATTCATCTTTATTTTAATGCACATTTGGGTTGGATGGGGGGATTTCCAATCAAAGTGACAAAGAGTGGATTATTTCTTTTGTGTGTATTTGAATGTTGAGCTGTCTGTCTGCATTATCATCAAACAGATTGCCGGCATGTTTACTTTTATTTGATTTATTTTTTTGGTCGAGATTTTTAAAGGAACAATTTTATTGTAAGTTTCTTTATAATTGTATCAATGTATTCTCAGTAGATTTTACACACTGTCATGTCTGAGGAATACGTTTACTTTTTATATAATCGATTTCTTGTTTATTTACATGTATGTTTTTATATGTTTTAACAATTATCTATTCACTAGGTTTTAATTTTATAATATTAAAATAAGAGAAATGTTTTGATTTCCAAATCTTCAGGCAAAGATGAGGTTGACAGATCAATTTTTCTATCTTAAGAAATGTGAAATATTTCTTTATTTGCAGAGGAAGTTGTAATTTCTTTAAGAAAACTTGTAATGAAAAATTTTGCATTCCAAAAAAGGTGATATTTTCTTGATAAGTCACAATTACATATCTCTGCACATACTTGTAAAAAGCTCAACATCATACATAAAGATGAAGAAACAACTGAATTTTGACTGTTTTGTCATTAATATTTCACCAATGTACAATGTATATCAGCTTTTGAAAACAACAAAGAGGGAGGGGGACAGGCATAATGTCTCGGAAGTGAATACTGGAGAATGCGGGAGTTACATTCCCGTCTTGAGTGCGAAAAAGAGGGAAGGGGGAGGGGATTCCATCTCAAAATACACTGTCAGTTAAATCTGCCTTAGTGACCCACCGTGTTAAGAGACTTCCTGTTTTAAGAGACCTTACTTTTCAATTCCAAAGTAAACAATTGTCATGAAAATTAGCTTGTATTAAGTGACCACCTGTCTTATATGACCTTGATTTGACCTACCCTTGAAGGGTTTTTAAAACAGGTTTAATTGTAGAATTGGATTTATAAGATGTGTTTTAAAATAAGCATTGTACCATCAATGATCAGAACCAGAAGTGGTGAGGTAGTTTTATAAATACCTGACTTGTGTCTGAAAGTTTAGTTTTATGTAATCTTCAAGGTTGCTAATTTCGAAATAGCTCATGATAAAGTGACTATTATGCACAGTTCAAAGACATCAAGCTCTGCCACGATAAGTGCTATTGAGATTTTGAATGATAATTTAAAAGTTTGATTGTTCTGATAGTTTAGCAACAAGATTGGTATGATCAGGGTTACCAGCAGTCTTGACAAGTCAGGGAAATTGCCCTTTTTTCAAGGTCAGTGAATTGTCAGGGAATTTTAGAATTTGTTCAGTGAAAAATGAAAATCCATAAAAGTCAGGGAAAATTATTTCAGAACTGAAAAAATATTAAGATGGCTATATATGGCAGTCTTCAAGTATTAAATTGGAGTAATTAGAAATGAATTTTAAGTGAGAATGCTTTCAAGCTTTTGTGTTTGTTGTAAAAGGCCTCACATGATGACATGCATAAAATTTTCTTAAGACATTTATTGGACGGCTAATTGGGAGGTCAGGAGTCCGTTTTAATGTTTGGTGGTTTTGGTTAGTGAAAAACATGAATTGGTCAGTGAAAAATCAGGGAAAAAACAGGGAATTTTATTCACCAAGAGTGCTGGCAACCCTGATGATGAATGTACAGTGTATATCTGCTCGACTCTTCTTGGTTGGAAATAAAAATTTGAAGCCAGCTGCCAAGTTGGCAACCTACATGTAAATCTGAAAATGAGTTTTCTCTAGAAAATTGATCTGTCCATTCTATTTTTAAGCTCACCTGAGCGAATCTCAAGTGAGCTATTGTCATAGCAAGGTGTCCATCTATCTATTGTCTGTCCATTCGTTGTCCTTCATAATCTTATAACATTTTTGACATCTCTTCTGTAACCCCTGATTAGAATTTCACAAAAACCTTACAGGAAGCAAGAACTCAAGGTCATCCACCAAGTTTGTGTTTTTCGAAATGATTTGTATAAAAAGAGGGCTGCCAAGGTCTTTGATTGGCGGACACATTTTTGACATCTCCTCTGCAACCACTGCACAGAATTTAGTGACACCTTACAGGAAGCAAGTACTTAAGATTATCTACCAAGTTAGTATTATTATTTTTCTATCTACCAAGTTAGTATTATTATTTTTCTAATGGATTGGTTAAACAAGTATGGCCGCCAAGGGCTCTGATTGTTGACACATTTTTGACGTCTCCTCTGCAACGGCTGCAGAAAATTTCACCAAACTTAACAGGAAGCAAGTGCTCAATGTCCTCTTCCAAATTGACCACTATCAGCCATTCATTCCCAACTCAGGTGAGCAATGCAGCTCCCTTGGGCCTCTTGTTGTATTTATAAATGGTCACCTTTTCAATATTTAAAAATATATTCTGAAAAGAAACATACTAAATGCACTTAAAATTTACCCTTGATATGTTTCACGCTTATCTTACTAGGTATTCAAAAATTCGTGTAGCACCAGCAAAAGCAATTAATCCAGACAAACATATTATTGATGGACAGACTAATTGGGGTAATTAGGTCAAAGATCAAGGTCACTATTCTAGATGATAACTCTAAGTTGCTTAAATATATCAGCCGCCCCACACATTGTTTCTGCATTAATAATTGAACAGAAACCTGTGCAAAATATTGAAGATATAGGAAAGGTATCCTACATGTATTGATTTATCGTGACAATAACTTCTAAAAGATCAAGGTTTAACTTACTTCATTAAATAATGTTTCAAGAGATAAATGTAACATTTGCATGACTGAGTGGATGTTTATGGTAAACCTTTCATTGCTCCTTTTCAGGGCTTGATCTTGTATACATTGCATGAAATGGAAGAAATGTGACTTTGCATTAAATTTCAGGAACTGACTGGCGGCCATTAGAATCGGAAGAATCGTTAAGAGCGGAGTCATGTTTGATCAAACCTATACTTCATGCCGACATCCACTCACAAAATTTTTGTGCTGGAATAAGTATGAAATCAGTGTAAACTTGGCCCATCTAACCTCTTTAGACTGATTGTGTGCTTCTTGGAATTTTTACTTTTTTGTTCTTTGTATAAAAAGATTACATGTAATAGGAAATTTTTCCATCATCTCCTTTCCAATATATTTTTTTCGGCATATCAAAGGCTTAGCTTTTCTCTCTGGCTTTTCGTAAAAGCTCATTTTTAGGTGAACAGTTTGTGAGAGTCAAAGGTTTTTAGAGTAGATATGCAAAGCTTGAATGTGCTTTTATAGTTTTCAGAATGGGATTAGATTTTTTAGACATGATTTTTTCATACCCCAATTTCTATCAAATACATATTAATTAATTATTTGAACTGATAGCATGATCTTCCTTTGATGAGATTTACCAGCCATTGTTTTATATCCAACAAATAAGTAAAAGAGGCCATATTTTTTTAAACCCCTGATTAAATTTTTCTCAGAACTGTTGCATGGTGACCTTGAACCAAGCTCATACTTTTAGTGCTAAAGAACGGTAAAATTTGTCCGGTCCAATTACATGTATTTGTAAATTCTTAAATTACTGTACATAAATACAGACCTGCATACTTTTACAATTTGGCGTAATTTTTATGATTTTTTACCTTTAATTATGCTCTACTCTTTTGCTATTCCATTTTACACCTAAAACTTACTTTTGAGCAAATTGAGGTTTTCTATTTTTTGAGCAATTGATTGAACAATTCTTCCATGAGGTATATGTAAAAAATATCGAGAAGGACAGAAGACAATATTTTTTTCCAAAAAAATGCATTTATGGTTTATATTACGATTAAGTCCCAAAAATTACACTTTCATGAACAAAATATTACACTTACGATGAGAAACAGGTAGTCAGGTCTGGAAATAGAGTAATTATCGCATGATGGTTCTTCATGGCCTAATTTTGTGTAATGATAATACATGTATCTGCAATGTGAAGGTCACGGTCTAAAGCAATGGAAAATGAAAAATCATATCTTTGTAAACCTGCCTAGATTTGAGGAATATTTCAAAGAATTGTTTCCCTTGTATTGCAACAAAGGTCATTTTCGAAAGTTCAAGTCATGGTGCAAAGGTATGGTAGAATTACGTTTGGTCAGCAACTACATTAATTTTTTTAAAAATCTTTATTTGCATTCATCATTTATTTAAAACATTAAAAATAAGACCAAATTAATCATGCTAATGAAATTTGAAAAAAAAAACCCAAAAAACTGCTGTTACAGTTTTTCCTATCCTATACATGTGCTTTGAAAAAAATTTTCCAAAATAAAACGTCTAGCCAAATATATCTCTACTGGCTCTTATTTTGGAGGGATTAGGTTTTCTGTGCTAGACTTTACCTTTCCAACTGTCTGGTATTGAGTCTTTGCGTAATACAGAGTTTTTTCCCTTTACAGACGGTATCTGACGTAAAGCCATTGTGACGTCATGAAAATGGTATGGTAACGTCGATTTTATACCGTAATTTCCCTGACTATTAGGACTGTTTCCATAGAATTTGATGACGTCATAATTAGTCTACGTCAGGTACCGTCTCAAATGGGAAGTAACTCTGATTTTCGAAAATAGCGATACATATATGTACAGGTTTGTAACGACTAAAGCATGTCATGGGATTTTGTGTTGCCTGGTATCGAGTGTTGCTTTACTTTATGTGTATACATCTAATGCCACAAGAGGGAAAAGCTAAGGCCTATTGTCAAGTAGTCTGGTACCCGTCTACATCAGTGCATGCCAACCTTGATGTATATACATGTATATATATATTGTGTGTCGTCTTAGCTTCCCAGTAAAACTAAGCATCTTATTGTTTCTATACTAACATTGCAGTATCATAACCAAAGGGGTCAACTAACACCTTAATACTGGTACAAGTATATGATCTTCCTAATTACTAAACTGATATAACAAGTATTACTAGCTAGAAAATTTACTGCTGAAGTATATCATTACCAAATATCTCATTACCAAAATATGTCATTTCAAAAGTATGTTATTACCAAAGTATGTTATTACCAAAGTATGTCATTTCAAAAGTATGTTATTACCAAAGTATGTCATTACCAAAGTAATGACATTTGAAGTATTTGAAAGAGTCAAGACAGCAAATTATGCATCAGTATTTGTAGTGGAGGTAGAGGAAATATATGTTTTTGTTTACTGACATGAAATTAAATATAATTGTGTTTTCCACTTGTATATAAGCCAATATTACCAACTTTCTTGAAAATTATCTTGTGGGATTGAAAGAAATCAAAATTTATTTAGAGGAGAAACTCAGTTTTCCAATCAAAGAAATTATATAGTTAGGAAATACGGATGTTCAATTCTTAGAGCTGATAGCAATCCTCTTACATTTAGCTAATGTTATTATATTGGGCATCTCTGGGTGTTTGTTATTCGGTCTTTTTCGAAATAAGAGTTACTTCCCATTTGTGCCAGCTATCCGGCATAAAAGCATTGTAACGTCATTAATTTCCTTTCAAAACGTCGTGTTTATAGCCCTGTTTCCCTTATTTCTAATCTATGCTTGTTTGCATATAATTTGATGATGTCACAATTACATGATGTTGGATACCTGCACAAATGGGAAGTTGCTGTGTATTTGGAAAAGACCAAATTGATGATGAAAACTAACTTTTAAGACATTGAATAAGATATGTCGAGAAATACAATTTATCAACACTAATGTCTAGAAACATAGTCAACCCCAATATCCATATTGAATAAACAATATGAAAATTGAATATTAACATTTTTAAATGGTTACCTTTTAAAACTTGTAACATACTTTAAGAGTACTTATTTTAGCACAACCTAATTTTAGCAGAGGCAGACAAGAATATTGCCAATTGAAATAATAGAGTGATTGGTAACTAGAGCATTATATGCCTCGTATTCCATTATTGTCTAATACGGATTTTGATGTTGATATTTTTAAATCCCTTTTCTTGACATTCAATTGCAAGTTGATTTCCTATGTTAAACACCTATTCAATTTTGACATTCAATTCACGATGAATGCAGGATGACCCAATCACATAACTTGTGCACACAAATTTTAAACAGTGGGCAGAGCATACTGATGCTGAAATTGCGAGCAGTGGGAGATTCCCATGTCGATGATGAAGTGACCATAGCATGAGACGATAAAAAGAAAAAAAAAGATAACAGAAGGGGGGGGAGGGGGGGGGGACAACAACCAGAAAAAAAATCCCTTAAATAGCAACCCTATGTATACGTACAATCTCGGCAGAGTCCATTTATGAATATGAACAATGTAGATGGTGCCACCGCCACTCAAGTTCACGAGATTTGCACCTGTCAAACTAGAGCGTAAAAACCATGAACACAAAAAATAAGATACTCATTCCTTAATTAACTCTGCTAAGATGAGCTTTCTGCTAAAACAGGTACACATATAGTATACGATAAAAACTTGGCATGGTGTTAACAGCTCTATCCTACTTTAAGAGATACATATTCCAAAATTAAAATTTAGTGTATTTGGTTATGGCATGTGGTAAAACTCGATGTAATTCTCTATTAATAGTTCAAATATAGATCCCGAACTAATGCTTTGTTAAATATTGTAGATGTTGTTTTGAAAAATCATATATGTTTTTTGTTTGTACACCTTTACTTTAGATAAACAGGTTGGTATGCACTGCCCTACAGCACAATATTTTGGGTGGATTTCTCTACACTCGTACATTTAGTATTTTGAGTTTTAAGGCATTATCATTATCATACACTTTTTTTTAGGTGAATATATCAATATAGCGACCTGAAGCGTGTGATATTTGCAAACGCTGCAAGCATTTTTGTGAATATCATGCTCAATGGCTGCTAAATTAATATATCCATCTCTACTAAAGTCAATAAGTGTTTTATTGTATGATCAAGGATGTTGTAAAACAAATTTCAGTTTTGCAAATTTAAGTTATGATCTCTTCTGAACGCGGGAAAAATTTGAGAAATTCCATGACGTCACAATGCAATTTCGATGTTTGACAGAGGTTCGAAGCTTGTTTGTCCGAGGTAAAAGCATTGTGACGTCACAAAATTTTGCATTTTTTTTCCCGCAACCGGAAGGGTCAATTGTTTTATAGATAATAGATGGTGTTAACATAGTGCGAGCTTTTTGATCATACAGTAAATCCATGATTACAGATTTCATTGTAGTAGTATTGATGTCGTGGAGTGGCTAATTAACACAACTCTCTTTGCAGACTTTACCTTATATGGGAAATGGTCTATTTTAATCTTTTTCTCTCTTTACAAGACTTCTTTCTCCTCAAACTTGTTGATTATGTGTTTAAAACTTTAAAATCAGTATGAATTCTGATGTGAATTCTTTGTTAAATTAAGAACCAATCAATTTATTTGAAAATATAATTACTTCCATTTGTACATCAATTTTCCAAAACTTTCGATTTGCCCCATATTGGATGTATCTTTGATCAAACTTTCATAAAATGACCTCGACCTACTTTTTCCGCTTGAGTGATTTTGCCTTTAAAAGCCAATATTGAGCAAAGTATAAGTGATACATGTACCAAACTTGCATATTGGATGTATCTTTGATCAAACTTTCATAAAATGACCTTGACCTACTTTTTCTGCTTGAGTGATTTTGCCTTTAAAAGCCAATATTGAGCAAAGTATAAGTGATACATGTACCAAACTTGCATATTGGATGTATCTTTGATCAATCTTTCATAAAATGACCTCGACCTACTTTTTCCGCTTGAGTGATTTTGCCTTTAAAAGCCAATATTGAGCAAAGTATAAGTAATACATGTACCAAACTTGCATATTGGATGTATCTTTGATCAATCTTTCATAAAATGACCTCGACCTACTTTTTCCGCTTGAGTGATTTTGCCTTTAAAAGCCAATATTGCGCAAAGTATAAGTGATACATGTACCAAACTTGCATATTGGATGTATCTTTGATCAATCTTTCATAAAATGATCTTGACCTACTTTTTCCGCTTGAGTGATTTTGCCTTTAAAAGCCAATATTGAGCAAAGTATAACTGCTACATGTACCAAACTTGCATATTGGATGTATCTTTGATCAAACTTTCATAAAATGACCTTGACCTACTTTTTCTGCTTGAGTGGTTTTGCCTTTAAAAGCCAATATACATGTACTAAGAAATATGTTTGAATTGAATTTTGCTGTCACGAGGTGAGCTTTGTAATCTGTGATTACCTATGTTTTCTATATTTGAAGAAAATTTATTATTAGTATTAAGGTAATAATGATGTCTATGCTATGAGAATTTTGAACAATATTTCTTAATTACAGCTTTCAATGATAGCATAATGTACATTTCAATCTAATTTGCTTACATTTTGTATTTTAGAAATTTTAGCAGTAAGAAATTCAGCATTTCAAATCCTTATTTTGATATGAAATTCTTAAGATATATTAATTACGACTAAATTTATTTTTAGATCTTCAACTCTTGTGTAAGCCTTATGTTATATGTAAGACGGCGGGTGCAGCTAGCCAACAGGGGATGCTTACTCCTCCCGGGCACCTGGTCCCACCTCTAGCTAGCTAAGGGTCTGTCGATGCTCAATTTGGTGCTCTATTGTGAGTGCTGATGAGATTTTTGTCAGGATCTTCTTTAACCCATGTAGTTCCTCATTAGAACAAAGTTTAAGAAGGAATAAAGCATTTATACCATGATTCTGTGTCTTCTCTCCAGAGAGATCTTTAGTAAAAAATCTTATCCCGTTAGGTTATGTAATCTGTTACATAGGTATTTGAGTAGAATGCCTCAACAGGGCTCTCACACCTTTTTTTTGGGACTGGGGCCTGGGTCCTTTGAAATTCGGTAAAATAGAGGAATTTTCCCATTAATGTGGAAAATATATAAAATCACTTTGGATGCCTTTTCACTTGAAAATGAGAATTTTTAACTTATTTTGTTGAATTTTCTATGAGATGTCAAATTGGGGAAAAAAAAATACTATTTTGCATTGGGACTGGGGCCAAATATGGGCCCCAAATAAGGCTGATGGAGAGCCCTGCTTAACATCTCATTGTAGTCTCCTCTAAGCACATGTTACTATTTTTGGTAGTATTATCACAGACGTGTACCTTAAATTGCTGTCTTAACAATCCTACCTTAATATTGGTCTACATTCAGATAGCTTATCAATCTTACAGGTGTGGACTGGAAGTCCCTGACTATACCAGCCTCTCTCCCGATCACGACAGACTATTTACCAGAGAAAAAAAGTTTGGAGAAAGATTATTCGGTATCCCTTTACACGCTTATACCAGATGATGTCAACAGTGACTATCTTTGCAAGTAAGTTTTTTAGCTCTACTGGTCATAGACCAGTCGAGCTTATGCGATACCCCGTCGTCCGGCGCCTGTCTGTCTGTCCGTCTGTAAACAATTCTTGTGCTCGCAACTCCTCTGAAACTATAAGAGATAGAAATGTAACTCTTTTTGCATTACACTTTGTCTGTGGTGTAGTTGTGCACCTGACATTTTGTTTGAGCCCCTGATCCCCAGGGTCCTAGAAAATGGGCGTGGTCATTTTCTCCTATATAACTTTATGTAATCTTGTGCTCACAACTCCTCTGACACTATAGATGATGGGGACTTAATTTTATTTGCAATATGATGGATGTCTTGTCTAGTTGTGCACCTGATATTTTGTTTGAGCCCCTGACCCCAAGGGTCTTAGAAAAAGGGTGTGGTCATTTTCTCCTATATAACTATATGTAATCTTGTGCTCGTAACTCCTCTGACACTATGAATGATGGAGACTTAATTCTTTTTGCAATATGATGGATGTGTGGTCTAGTTGTGCACCTGACATTTTGTTTGAGCCCCTGATCCCCAGGGTCTTAGAAAAGGGGTGTGGTCATTTTCTCCTATATAACTCTATGTAATCTTGTGCTCGCAACTCCTCTGACACTATAAATGATGGAGACTTAATTCTTTTTGCAATATGATGGGTCTGTGGTCTAGTTGTGCATCTGATATTTTGTTTGAGCCCCTGACCCCCAGATCTTAGAAAATGGGTGTGGTCATTTTCTCCTACATAACTCTATGTTATCTTGTGCTCGCAACTCCTATGTCACTTTAAATGATGGAGACTTTATTCTTTTTGCAATATGATGGATGTGTTATTTCGTTGTGCTCCTTTTTTTTGAGCCCCTGACCCCCAGGATCTTAGAAAAAGGGTGTGGTCATTTTCTCCTATATAACTCTATGCAGGCTTTCTACTGTTCCTACTTTTTCCTACTATTTCCTACTTTTCCTACTTTTTTATTTTGATCCTATTTTTTCCTTCTTTTTCTTCAAAACTTCCTACTATTCCTACTTTTACATCTCAAAAGTGAAAAATTACTTGCTTCACTTCGACATCTGATTCAATGTTTCGCTCGCCCATCCTGTTTATTTTACATGAAAAATCAATCTGTCCTTATTTCTCTCTGCGATTTCCACAAAGATAAACATAACCAGTCTACAATCATTCCTTAATGTGATTTTGTGTGTCATACTTACTGAAAATTGTCGCTAAAAGTGATGGAAAATTTCCTACTTTTCCCCTATTACTTCCTACTTTTTCCTATTTTTCTCCTACTTT